>APFE031721383.1:3636-23960 GCA_000404065.3 Pinus taeda | reverse complement strand
GTGTCGTTTCAAAAGCAAAAAAAAAACCATTTGAGAAGAACTCACGCTAAACCTTGGGTCCAAATTTCAGAGCTTGTCTCGCTATATTTTCAGAGATATGATCTGAGGAATTTAGGGTTTCTGCAAGCTCCAAAATTTCAACTAAAACAGGCCATCGTGGAATTTTCGCTATAACTCTTTGGCTATGAAGTTTGAGAAGCTAAAACAAAAACCCATTTGAGAAGAAATAGGTCTGAACCTCGGTTCTGAATTTCAGATCTTGTCTTGCTATAGTTTCAATCTGATGCTCAGATTGAAATTTCATAAGAAGTTACAAAAAGAGGACGGACTGAAGTTTCTTTTGTATATTTTTAAGATGCAGAGGTCAAAATAGTTACACGTGGCACTTCATACAAGTATGCTCTTCTAAAAAGGTATATAATCAAGCCATCTTGGGAGATTGTGCATAACTCTTTCTTGGAGAATCCAATTTTGATCAAACTGGTGGCATTGGAAAGAGGACACAAAGGGCTACTACAAATCACGATTTCAGAACTGGAAGATCTGAAATTATAGATTTATAGTCATTTCAAGATCGATCTCCTAAAATCAAGAAAAAGCGAGATGAGGAAGTTTGATGGCAAGGATTTGGTAAATTGGATACTACAGATGGAAAAATATTTTGATCTACATGGTGCACCACTATTACAAAAGGTACATATTGCATCTAATTATTTAGAACTGAATCAAATTTTTATGGTATAAATGGATTTGTTCTCGTAAACCACTTGTCCACGTGGTCAATTTTCGTGGAGGAAATGATAGCACATTATGAGGATACAAAGAGAAACACCTTCTTTAACTAATTGATAAATCTCAAACAAAAGTGTTCATTGGTAGAACACATTGAGGACTTTCAAAAATTTAATATAAGGGTAAATGATATTCCAGAGAAGAAAATGATTGATGTCTTCATAGGTACTTTAAAGGATAACATTCAACATGAGGTTCGTCTTTGGGAACCTAATTCATTGGAGAAGGCATTCAGGTGGGCAAGAAAAATTGAAAGCGAAATTATGGAAACAATGAATCCCACCACTCATGCCTATAATTATGAAAGTGTTTCTTCTCCTAGCCTTCCACAACGTATGAGGTTTACACCACAACAATTGGAAGAAAAAAGGCTTTGTTACAATTGTGATAGAAAATGTACTAAAGGCCATAAGTGTGCTGAGAAGAAATTATTTTACATAGAGTATGAAGAGGAGGAAGAAAATGATCAAGAAACATCAAAAGAAAAGGATATATGCTAGGACCCAACCCTAGAGGAAGAAGAAATGAATCCGACCATATATTGTAAAGCATTGGCAAGAATTACCACTCCTCAAACTCTCAAGATAGAAGGACATATCAAGAAAAAAAAGGCTCAAGAAGTGAAAGATCACATCGAGAAAGAAGAAATGAATCCAACCATATCTTGTAATGCATTGGGTGGAATTACCACTCCTCAAACTATTAATATAGAAGGACATATCAAGAAAAAATGTTCAAGAAGTGAAATATCACATCGAGCATCAAGAAATGAATCTAACCATATCTTGTGAAGCATTGGAAGAAATTACCACTCCTCAAACTCTTAAGATAGAAAGGCATATCAAGAAGAAAAAGGTTCAAGCAGTGAAAGATCGCATCAAGCATCAACAACAAGTTCTCCAACTTTTAAAGGATAATGCCACTTTGGTGCAGAATAAATGAAACAACAGGTAGATCAACATTGCAGTGAATTTTTTTTTAATGTAGGTGATTGGGTATTTTTACGGCTACATCTCAAGCGAGATATTTATGAGAAGGAAATGTTGGCAATACTACATGCACTTAAGAAATGGCGACCTTACCCAATGGGAAGACACTTCAAGGTAAGAATGGATCGTGATAGTCTTAAATACGTTTTAGAACAATATTATCTTTAGAAGAAAAGAAAAAATGGGTCACAAATATGTTGGGTTATGAATTTGACATCATCTACAGAGAAGGAAAGAAAATTTTTGTTGCAGATGCACTCTTAAGAAAGAATGAGGATGTGGAAGCATTGTTTTGTGTTATTTCTATTATCCAACCAGATTGGATAAACGAAGCAAGGGATGAATGGAAGAAGGAAAAGAAGTTCAAAAGTTGCAGAATATCCCAATTCAAACAATATTGCCATAACTTGAAGAGGAAGGAAAAATCATATTGGAACCTGAGCAGTCACAGAAACAAGAACCTGACAGCTATGAAATCGATCAATTTCAGAGTATCTCACCAAGTGGAAGAACTTACCCACTGAAGATTCCACATGGGAGGATAAGAATTTATACAAAAGCATCAAGAACTACTCAAGTGTTGACAACAACACTTTTTGAAGGAGAGGGGCATATTAGGCCCCTATACTACTACTGTAACCCCTTATTGTTATTAGTATAACCCCCTTATTATATTTTTGTACCCATGTAGTCCCCATATTGTTATTATTGTGCCCCATAGAATCCCACTATTGTTAATATTGTGCCCTTACATTATTATTGTTGTGTCGGCTCTGATTATATTATGACCACTTACACTGCTATATATAGAAAGGAGGTCTTGTCATTTAAATCATCCAAGAATTGTTCATTTGTGTAATGTAAAAGAGGTTGCCCCCTCAAAGAGGCTTATTTCTAAGGTGTTTATCTATCTTTTCTATCTTTTTGTGAGCTGGTTTCATAACATAATTGTTTGATATTTCGACCATAATTTTTACAGTTGGGAGCTTTAGACTTTGATTGGTATTCCTGGTATAATTTTATCTGAATGTTGAGGTTCAGTTCTTAAAGTTCAGTTTCTCAGTTAATGGTTTGGGGGGCTCAGCTAGATGTTGGGTATGTGTTATATTCTTTCCATGACTAGAACCAGGTGTTGTACGTTGTGTCGGGCATAGCAGGAGGTGGTAGCCCCCCAGCACGGGGTATGGGGTAGCAACCCAGTGTTTGTTTTATATGCAGACCCAGTAATAGTTGGGTAGAAGACCCAAAGATGGTGGGTGGACCTAGGAATGGTTTTGTGCATGGCTTTTGCACATGGTATTGGGCATAATGATTTTCTACCCATGGTATTTTGTAGATCCGGTCAAGGGAACTACGGTTATGTTCTAATCCAAAGTTTATGGATTGAGGTTTATGAATTCTTCGACATGTATATAAATGTATTGTAATAGATCTTACCTGAAAATACAAATATACCTAAGAAATAACAAGATATATATAAATGCTTCACTTTATTAATCAAACCCTTAAGGTAGGGCAACACCATACATTCACTCCTTAAGGAAGGAGAACACTCCACAAGCCATATGCTTGTCCATACAATATTCCTTCACATCTCTCACTAGGGGAGTCTCTAGTGTCTATATAGGCTTCATACATACACTACCATGGGTCATTACCATGTTTCTCTCAATACCATCTATCTAATACCATGGTCTTATTACATTATTGCTAACTACTTGTGGTCCCTTACATGATACAGGTTAACCACTTTATTTATTACTATGGCCCATCCAATTGTTATATTATTCCCTTGGGTACCTCCCTCTGTACCCCATAATATCTCCCCTAGGTATACTACATTCCACCCCCCTTAAACATGTTTCATCCCCGAAACATAAGAAGAACACAAATAATAAGATTTACTCAAAAGAGTAGTCCACTGGTACCATGCGCATGCATCTAGCCATCCAAGAGAAAGGTGAACCCTCGATCTAGTTTGTGCCTCACTTGCTTGAGATGGAAGTTGACCTTGGCAACTCTTTTGTGTTGGTGTGTTGTGATTGGATTGTCACTCCTCTCTATCTGTCATGTGGGGATTGTTGTCCTTGCTGCTAATTCATTGCCATCTTGTAGGTTATGGTATCATTGGGTGATGTGGGTAGTGATATGCTGAAGGTTGAACTAATGGAATATATTTCTTGAATTCCTCTACTAATGGTGCATGAGTGGTGTCTGGTGCTTTTTCTGATACCTGATTTGATGTTTGTGTTTGGTTGTCGACCATCAAAGGCTCATCATCTGATGTGTCAGTGTCATTAGAGCTTTGTGCTTTTTCCTCCATAGAATCTGCTTCATCCTCTTTGGACTCTCCCTATTTATTGATGGAAATATCCTGTAATATAATTTTCTTCTTTTTATATCAGAGCTTCAGGAATTTCTTCTGCACATTAATATTGATAGTACCAATAGATTTGATCCAAGGGTATCCCAAAACAACATCCACATTAGCCATATCTGAAACATAAAAATCAGAATGCAATACACACTTATCCATAGAAATATTCAAATATTTATAAAATTGCACTTGCTCATTATTAACTTGTGTGTGCTCCATTTGTTTACTTGGAATTTGCAATGTTTTTTCCAAATTAACATTGATAAAATTATTCTTGTAGCTAGGATTTATAGAAACAATGATATTTTCCTTCTGTATACATCCATGAACCTACAATAAGGAGATATCAATAGAAAATAACCCCTTACATGTCTCATTCTCCTGTTTCTTAGCATGAGACCATTTGTCCACAAGGAGTTTTTCAAGTTGTTCTTTTGACAATTCGAACTGTTGGCTACCAAGTGAGTGCCACCATATGGTAGCCTCTCCTTTCAAATTAAGCCATAGGGAACTTCTCCAAGATTTCTGATGGTTTTTATTAAGATCTTTTATGAATTATTCAATAGTAAGACCAATATCTTTCCTTGTAAATTATTGCTTGCTAGAAGCCATGAAGAGGGTTTTGAAAACAAATTGCTTACTTGGCGAAAATTTGAAATGGCCACAATTCAGTCAATAATGCTCAGAATCCATATTATGACATGCTTTCGAAAATGGAACAACCATTTTTCATCTTCACATGTGATATAAATCTTGATCTAGGCACTGAAATTTCGGATTCGCACAGCAATTGTCCAGCCATCACAAAAAATTTTGAAAACAAGATCTGACTTTAAATCAGTGATATCTCCCTCATCCAAACTCCGATTCAACTGATTTTTTTTTTGAAATTGGGTATTTTTTTTGCAAAGAACCCAGATTTTTAATTATATTCTTCAAATTTGGCACCAAAAGGTACATATCTGATCTACAAACTCGTCGCCCCGAAAAATGTCTGCAACACAGCTGCTTTTTAAATCAGCGATATCTCTCTCATCTCGACTTCGATTTGATTGATTTTTTTTCAAATTGGGTATTTTTTTGCAAAAAACCCAGATATTAAATTAGATTTTACAAATTCTGCACCAGAATGTACATGTCTGATTTGCAAACTCGCCACTCAAAAATTCCTGCAAAAAAACAAATCTTCGGTTTGCCCAAGAAAGCGCTCTGATACCACTTGTAATGTATTTGACCTTAAGATATATGATAATAGAAATAAACCAAATAACTGTGAATAATCACTAGAAATAACAAGATCTGAATAGATAGAGATTCTTCTTTATTGATCAAGCCCTTGAGGTAGGGCAACACCGTATAGTCACTCCTTAAGGAAGGAGAACACTCTACAAGCCATATGCTTGTCCATAAAATATTCCTTCACATCTCTCAATATGGAGTCTCTAGCCTCTATATAGGCCTCATACATACAATACCATGGGTCATTACGATGGTTCCCCCAATACCATATATCTAATACAATGGGCTTATTACATTATTACTAACTACTTGTGGTCCCTTACATGATACCGGTTAACCATTTTATTTATTACTATGGCCCATTCAATTATTACATTATTCCCTTGGGTACCTCCCCTGTACCCCATATTATCCCCCATAGGTATACTACATGTATTATAACATTGAAAGGAATAAATGAAAAATCAATTTGGTAATCTCAGTTTTGAGATCTAGGGGAAAATATCTGTGTATATTTTTTTCCTGTTCTCACCATTGTTTATTTTTTGTTTGAATAATTCATTTGTAGGTAACTTCTGTATAGGGTTAAAACCTACACTGGGGTTTTCACATGATCTCTCCCTCAACCAACTGAGGTAGTTGTTTAACATATATAATATCAACATTTGTGGACATTAAGGCAGAGTTTGAGGACCACTAGTGTCTTGTTGTTCACTCGTGGGTTCAGTTGGGTTGGAACCTAGAAAAATTGACCTTTATTTTGGGAATTCTGGGGGTTTTGTGACTATTGGTATAGTTTGGGGTCATATTGAGGGTTCCAGGGTCGAATATTATTGCAAGTGTCTCTTGGTTTTATTCTCAGGTTGGAAACATTACATTTCCTTACTACTGGCATCTTATTCAAGGGCAAGACATATCCTAGTGAAATTTTGATCTCAATTCAGATGTGTTGAGCACGCCTTGTGTCTCAGCTCATTGGTATTTTGGTTTCACATTTGGCTAAGTGGGAGGACATGTGGTAAAGGTGTTATTATTTTTTTGCGGTACACATGCAACAGGGCTATTTGTGGGATACATTGTGTGGCAACCCAAGTGATAATGCATAACCAACATGGGTGAGTGAGAACGGGAACTAGTGGGATGGGACAATGTGGTGGACACATTTTGGCTGACCTTGTCCATGGTTAGGCTATTAATCCAACCTAGCCCAACCACATGGATTTGAGGAACAACCGTCCCTTATAGATAACTTTGGAAACCGACTTTGACACATAACTCTTTTCTTGGAGTAGCTTAGTAGGACCATATGAAGACATGAATGTCATCAACTTCATGAAAAACCTTCAAAAAAATCAATGGAATACCCTAGAATAGTTGGCCACCATAAAAAAGGGGAAATGGCATATACAAGAGAAATTAGACCACTTTGAAGGAAGGTTAGCCCATATGGACAAGCATGTTTTTTGTGACATCATACATTCGCCTTCACCTATATTCAGACTGAACCATTCTTCTCTAGTCAGTTCCTTTGATTCATAAATGTCATTGGTTGTGTTCCGATTTTGGAGGTCTTTTGGTATCACTTTCCTTTCTATTTCTAGTTAATGAGGTTGTTTTAAAAGTAAACTATTTGTCTTCGGAGTGACCTACTAGCCAATAAATTTGGAAGAGTGAGACTGGTAGGCTTTTGAGAAAACTTAATCAAATATGTAATTTTTTGGTATAATAGAAGCTCTTAGACTTACAAAAAAAATAAAAAATATTTGTATTCATCACAATATATATATATATACACACACACACTTAAAAAATCATGTAACAAGATTCTTTACCATATATATTCTTAACGTGTAAGGATTTGTTATACTCCCATAACTTACTAACACTACATGTCAAAAACCCATAAAACCACAATTCATTACTACTATGAATATTCTAGAACATTATGTGGAGGTTAAATCTTTATCATCTACTTAATAACTTTACATGGACCATCCACTTAATAAATATTAATAATTAAATTAAAATTCTAAAAGCCCTATTCTAAAAAACATAGAATATTTGTATAATGAAAATAAGAGTTAATCACTAAATTAACAATAAAATATTTATGAACAAAAATATAATATTTAATTAATTATAATAGTTTGTATATATTTTTAAAAACATATTTAATTATTTAAATTGAATAGTTATTAAAAAAACAAATATCCTATAATTAAAATTATTCAAAAGGAAAAATATTAATATAAATTAATAAACCATTTTCAAATACTTGATTCAACCAACTGTAAAATAAAAGCAATAGAAGTAAATTGATTCAGTGAAATTGTGTTTAAACTATGATCTTGAGCCCGTTTATCACATGAAATTAAAGGATTTAAGCCCAAATAAAAACAATTATTAATGAACATGATTTGTTGATTATTTCACAATCTAATTATAATCACTAACTCTATTTCACATAACAAAAAATTATTTTAACAATGTAGATAGTTTGATGAACTGTTAATTCTTTCTATATTCAAATCCTGCCATAGTGCTTTTTTTCCAAAACTGAAAAACGCTTTCAGATTAATATAATTGAGAAAGTACAATAAATAGAGAATGGAGATCCCGCTGATTGCCTGTAGAGGATATAGTAACAACCTCGAAACTGTGATTGATACATCAGAATTCAAAGATTCATGGATTGTTCTCAAAGGTTCATAAATAGTGAAGAGCCCTGTTACAATAATATAATGCAGGAGGGACTTTGCACAAAAAAGAAGAATAGAGAGCAAGAAGGTTCAATCGATAGATAGAGTTAAATCAGAATGTGCCTCGACCATTGAAAAGAGCCAAAGGTGAAGCATTTGAAAAAAAATCTTATCAGGATCTGAGTTGCAACCTGCCTTTGAGAGGTGGTCTGCTTCGCCATTCTATCTCTGATAGATGTGAGTGATGGACAAAGTATAACTCTTGTAGCATGGATTTGATGTGGAATCTCCAGGTGTCGAGGTTGGTCGAGTCCAAGGAGCCTTGATTATTAGCCACGGGGGCTTCACTCAATGAACCTTTGTCCTATCACGTGCATTTGTGGCATATTAAATAATACCCTTAATTTGACTAAATATTGGAAAATACACCTAAAAATCACATTATTTAATCCCCTACCAATACGAAACCAATACACCTTCCCAATTTAAAAAACCCCTACTTCCATTAGATATTGTAGGTATCCATTTTTTCATTAACATTTTTTATACCCCTTTATATTTTTTCATTAACTTTGAACTCCAGTTTTTATACCTTCCAATATAAAAACCCTTTACCCCCTATATATCCCCCAATATATTATGTCATTTTTCCTCAATATATATCCCCCAATATGAACCCAAGTGGTATGGTATTGCTCCCCCAATGGAGCCCCCGTGTTATTAGCCCAGTTGATGATAGGTTTGGAATCCCCAAAAACGGTGAGAGCATTGATCCCAAGCTAAGAAGAAAAAAAAAGGAAACCCCAGAGAGAAAGGAGTTCAACATGAGAATTTGGGCAATTCCACAATGCCATTGAAATCTATAGAAATTCTCAAGGTCTAAATGGGTAGCCATGACACTTTTGTAGGAGTCAAACAATGAGGCCCAATCAAAGAAACCAACTGGATAAGAGGGCCCGATGTCTCGGGGTGGATAGGGGCATTTAGGGGTCGATTTTTTGTGTGAAGAGTATTCGAGATAGGAGGAGAAAATTTTGCAACTGGTTTTTCAGATGTTAAGTATTACATTATAAAATATGAGGGCATTCATGGATCACCAGATTCCCTAGATGATGAAGAAAGCCAAAAATCTGTGTTGAGGGTGATCCACTAACCAATAACCAAGACAGGAGAGGATGTCTATGAAGTCCCAATTTATAGGGGAGTTTTTCATTGGTAGCACATTTTTCTAGACAAAGGAGGCAAAAGGGTCGTGGAGGAGGAGATGGTTGATGTCCTCTCCAACTTATGAGAAGAGACAACATTGCCCTGGTCCTTGAAGCCCCTCTTACATGGTATTTCCCAACTCAAAATCCTATTATGAGCCACCAACAAAGTGAAACACTTGATTTTAAGGGGGAAGTTCCATTTCTAGCTTCAAACCAGCCAAGGGAAGTGTGAAATGTGCCTAGAAGGCTGGTGGATTATCCTGTAAGCATCATTTGTTGTTACCCTATCTTGTTGTGAACTATCACACCAAGTGAATCTATCCTCTTTTGTGGATAGCACAATCCTAGAGAGTTTGAGATCAGTGATTTACATTGTCCATTCTTAGATTAGAGGTGTAGGAATTTCTAGATCTTCAGTATCTTTCTAGTGTGTAAATGTGGAGGTAGAGATATTTTTGTTTTCTATGTCCTATATGACAGAAAATCCATGATTATTCAAAAAATTAATGACCAAAGGAGATAAAAGGTGTGGACCTGTTTGGCCGGAGTGGGGATCCAATCCGATCTTTAGGGTAGATCCCAATCCGACATCCCATTTCATGTTCCCAAAGAACAAATTCTTGGAGTGGATAAGGTTGCTCCATGAAAACGAGCAGTTAAGAGGGTCCGAAGCACCAATACGAATCCAATCGATGGGTTCTCTATTATGGAGGTATTTTGATTTTATGATTTGGTTCTAAAGGCCCATATTTGAGATAGATCTCCAAAACCTTTTGAGAAGTAGTTCCAATTTGAAAGAGGAGAAGTCCAATAGTCCCCATCCACCCAGTTTAACTAAAAGGTTGAGGATATCCCAACTGATGAGGTGAAATTTGTGTTTCGGTTGAGTTTCATCCCATATGAAGCTAATGATAATGTCATTGAGTTTACAGAAAACTACTTTGGGGAGTCCGAAGATGTGCATCCAGTAGATAGGTATGTTATGCAGAATGGACTTGACAAGAATAAGGTGCCCTCCCAAAGAGATCCAGCAATGATACCACTGCTTATGTTCCTTGCTAGTTTTTTCCAAGAGCCAGTCCCAGTCCTTGTTCTTGTAACCATTAGGCTTGAGGAAGAAGCCCAAGTAAGTGAAGCCATTTTCCAAATGTGATACTTTTAACCCAAAGATGTTGGCAATCTCCATGATCCCTTAAAATTCTAGCTCACTTGAAATCAGATTAGACTTTGACAGGTTCACAAGAAGGCCTTAGGCAATTCCAAAATATGTGAGGATGTTGAAGATCACCTGCCATTCAGAAGGGTCAGATTTTCCAGTTGTGGGAAGGTTGTCCAAAAACATTAAATGGGGGATAGGGACCCTATTTGTAATAGTTTATCAAGAAATGAGACCATGTTCATGAGCATTTGATAGTTTTATGGAAAGGCCATCAATAATGATGAGGAACAATAGAGGAGATAAAGTGCAACCTTTTCTGATTCCACTAGAGATTGGGATAAAATTAATTGGAGAGCCATTAATCATGATCACAATGGAGGAAATATTGTTACAAGATTTTATCCAATTTAGCATTGAGAACCCGAGGGCATTTGTATGCAGAATCATCCATAATAGTTCCAAATCGATGTAGTCAAATGCCTTAGTGAGATCAAATTTGATGAGGCAGTTGTCTAGGTGGCAGGTCTTGATTCAATGTATGCATTCCTATGTGATTGCAACAACATCATGGATCTGTGGGTTCTCTAGGAAGCCAAACTATTCAACATAAATGTGTTTTGAGAAGAAGGGTTTGAGTGAGTTTCCAATAGTTTTTGAGATCATTTTGTAGATGGTACTGCATAGAGATAGGGGTCGATAATTAGAGAAGGTGAAAGGATGAGGAACCTTTGGTACGACGGTAATGAATGTGGAATTTGTGGCACCCAAGATCCAACCAAGGCTGTGAGATTCCTCCACCATCTCATTAAGCTCAATAATCATGATCTCTTGAAAAGGGATGAAACGTTCCATTGTTGAGCTCTTTGGACCAGGGCATTTTCCATGGGCCATTTCTTTTAAGACAAATAGGACTTCTTCTTGTGTAATGAATGATCCATGTACCCAGTGTCCTCCATGCTAGGCGAAAAAGGGAAAAATTCCCCTATTTCTAGTTGTTTGTTGAGGGAGACTTATTCCTAGGAGAAAAATATGTTGCTAAAATGTCTCTTTGCCTCCCTTTTGATTTCCTGTTGTGTGGTGAGTTGTTCACCTTATTCGAATTTGAATATCCATATGGAATTTCTATTTTCCCTCATCTTGACCTGTTTATGGAAAACAAAATTGTTCTTATCTCCCTCCTCAACCCACATGATGCAACTTTTTTTCTTTAGCTCTTCATATTATCTTGTCAAGATCTGTGATATGCAAATCTCCAGTTGTAGGATCTCTTATTTTATGGGTTCAAATAAATATTCTAGCTTAGATGGGTCTTCTAGTCTTTTGATCTATTTTTCAATCTAGAGTAGCTCACTAAAAGGATCCCTTTTCTTCTTTTGAGCCCATTTACGGACCCTATCTTTAAGTGCCCTCAATTTGCAATTTATCGTGTCCATTTTCTGAGAGCCAAGGTCTCCAAAAGGTGTTTTCCAGAAGGACTGGACAAGTTCGATCAAGTTCGGCTCCTTCAGTCATAAGTGGTTGAATTTGAAGGGTGGTGCATTTGGTTGTAGTTCCCCATTCCATTTCAACAAAATAGGAAAATGATCAGATATTTTTATTAGGAGGATCTGCAAGATCAATTCCTTGAGTCTGTTGATAGTCAATTCATGAAAATAGAATTGATCAAGTAGTTTTCCTATTCCCTGTGAGCCCCATCGCCCATTTTTTGATGTGGGACCAATTGGAGTTGGTTTGATGTCATGAATATTTTTCTGGCTGAATAAATCCTTCATGTAATACCCCAACGAGTCAAGCCTGCAGTGGGAGCCCAAAATATTTAAGGAATCCATGGAGAAATTGAAATCCTTTTCTAGTATTAGTGAGTCGAGCTCAAGGAAGCCAGTATGGTCAGCCTTGGACCAAAACACATTTCTTTTTTAGTATAGAGCATATATGTTGATGATTCAAAGGTGGAATTTGGAACCCTTGCAACCCCCTGTGATGAGTAAGCCCAAATATGTGTTGAAGCCCTTGAATTTATATTTTCCTGGATTCCACATTGTTGCTAATCCCCCAGATAATTCAGAAGCACTAGTTGCACATACATTCTAGTTTGGGCACATATGCAGTAAGAATCCCCACGCCTTGTCTTTGCTGGTCATTGTGTCTTGTATAAGAATGATTTCATGATTATGAAATCTAATTAGACTTTCAGGGATCGTCTTTTATGGGCCGATTTCAAACCCTTGACATTCAAAGACATTATAGTCATTATGGAAGGTCAAGTTCGGGGGGCTCTACTCTAAGGACCCGAGTTTTTGGGGAAACCAAATCCCAGTGTCTATTCTGGGAGGATGTAGGGGTGATGAGATGTCGAGGGATAATAGGTGAATTTTGGAATTGTTCGAGCAGATTGGATGGGGCAATTGTACAATTTGCTAATTTTTTGAGTTTAGGGCCTTTCTTCCAATGAATGGTGATGTTTGTGTAGGCAACAAGATGGGGAGGAAGGTCATCCAGATTAAAAAATGATTTTTTTTTTTTTTTTTTTTTTTTTTTTTTTTTTTTTTTATGGTTAGGGGTTCCAGTGTGAATTGTGACTCCCTAGAAAGCACTTTTGAGCTTCAAGTCATCTCAGAAAGGGGAGAATGTGCATCTAAAAGGAGCCCATATTTGATGGGGGAGGATAATAAATGATGAACAAGAGTTTGTGTCTCTGTTAGAGGGGCATGATCAATCTCAGGTTTTTCTTTTCGGGGGGACATGGAGTTGTGGGAGAGAAGTGTTGACAGGGGCTTGTGTTTGATAGATGAGGAATATTTAATGATCAGTTTGAGGCAAGTGTTGGGGGAAGAGGATTGTGGATTTGTGTAAGTGTTGTGGTTGCTTTCCATGTTGAGGCGGGAGATGGGAGGTGAGGGACGAGGAATTGCGAGGACAAGTTTATTTTTGGTAGGATGTGAGGAACATTTTTTTGGTAGGGAGGAGGATAGAGTAATGGGGATATTTCTGAGAGGAGGGGATTCTAGGTGGGGAGAGAAATTTGTATTGTTTTTTGCAAATGGTAGAGTATGTGACCTATCATGAATAATGATGGAATGAGCCAGAAAATATGCACGTCTCACAACAGCTTCAGAAGAGTCCGTTCTAGCATGTATGTCTAGGCAGCCTTGCATCATGTGTCTCGTGGCATGGCATCTAAAGCAACGGAAATGAATTGACCAATAATTGAGAATTTTCTTTCATGATCATGGTCCCCAATATAGGTCAATTTCCATAGAAAGTTCCCTTGAGAGTGACCTTTCAATCAATACCCTTGCAATAGTTTTGTTCATTCTTGCAAGGCTGCTTTCATCAAGGCCCAGTAGAATTTTCTAATTGAGTTTGCAATATCCCTTATTTGTTTATGAGTCTACAGTTCAAGAGGTAGTCCCATAATTTTTTCCAAAATAATGTTCCTCCGAGGAATGTTTATGGCAGGTCATAACCAAAAGACCATTGCTAGAGTGATAGGTATCCATGACCTTGAACCCATGGCCCGACAACTATAAGATTTGCGTCCTTTGTAGTAAGAAAATGAAATGCAAACCAACCATTTTGGAGAGCACTAATTCTTGGGTGGTATTTGAGGAGAAATTTCAAACATGTTTCAACCCATATCTTCATTTGGGCACCATTCATGCGGCAAAAATCCCATTGACCAACCAGAGCTTGATTTTTCAGTTTGATTAATTCTTCCCAGTATCTCTCCACTTCAATAACCAGACCATAACTCTGGTTGTCAACTTTGTTTGGCTTTTGTTTGTGAGGAGGTGGAGGCATTCGTGGAGGGAGGTTCGATGTTTTGAGGAGGATAGGTTGTTGTATTTCCACTTGTGCTTCATGCTTGGAGCTCATGTATTGTTCTTTAGCCTGAACCGCTATGTCTATCAGTGGTTCCTCTTCCATAGAGGAGAAAAACATCAATTGTTCCATTACTTTGCATTAAGGCAATCTTAGCCAATCCTGAAAACACGTGCCTCCATGTCACTTGTAGTTGATCCCAAAGTCTGTCGACCAGGTTAAAAACAAATATGTAGGACATTGTGTGACAGATAAACATCCATAGTGTCGAGGGTGTCCCCAAATAGATTTCCTGATGATCTGCAAGCCACTTTGGAAGTTGTCAGGTGATTTGATGTCGATTAATGAAAGGATCGTTGTAGGATCTAGAGCCAGTAGAGAAAAAAGGGAATGTTTTCAAGAGCATGGTTAGATTATCCCTAGAATGTATTCAGGTCCCCACCACTTTAATGTTTGATTGGTAGGAATGACTCCATAGGTTGTCTTAGAGTTAAGACATCCTAAGGTGATCCTTCATTTTGAGGGAGGGAGAGAGGACCAGTCATGGTATCAGGATCCCCAAGTTTATTTGGTAGGTGTATAAGGTTCAAGTTATATCATAGATGCACCAACTAATGAGCCTCATAAATGGGTAATTATATGGGCTCATTTTACCTCCTAACCTAGTCAAATGAACCATTCTCTTAGCTTATTATATGATTTTCTGATTATATTTATGCTTATAGAGTGAGTTGAGTTAGTTATGATGCCATGTGGTCTAACATGTATTTAATGCAGATTATTGATGAATTTCGAGGTCAAAGTCAAGGATCCAGTGGTCAAATGGCAGCAATAACTCAAAGTAGACAGAGGAGAGGAATTATAGGAGGGAATTCCCCTCATTTATTACTCCTCACTTCGAATTCCCCTTCATTCAGCTCAGAGTACAAGCAGCCAAATCATGCACTAGAAGGCAGTCGAGCAAGTGGAGGATGACTGATAGTTATCTCGAGTTTTGGGAGCCAAGCCTCCCTGATTTTAAGGAAGTTGTTGGTAGATTTAGATGTATAAGTAGAGAGGCCTAGGGCCTCACTAGGGTTGGATTTTTTTCTTATGTAAACTCTGTTCAAATTTCAAGCTTACTATTTTGTGACAGTTTTATGTAATCCTGTTATTTTTTGATAATGAAGATGTAATCCTTTTTGAGCTAGCACTGAGTTACCTTAGAGGGCTGAATCTCTTGGGTTAGGGCCCAATCCAAGCAGCCAAGATTCTCTTTACTTTTATTTGTATGCTTTACTTCAGTTTGTAGATTAATTTGTTGTTAGATGTATTTCTTTTCTGGTTAAGAATAGGTTGCTTTTGATGATTTAGTATTTTGCTTCCACTTGTGTTTTCTGTAGCAGGTTAAGAAGCGATCAGAAAAGATTCAAAAGGCTAGCAATAGTTCCTTGGCCTATATTCCTCCCTCTAGGACCATGAGTTGACGCAAAGACTCTCTTATTGCCCCAAAAACACAGATTTTCCTCATTCATAGGAATTCTAGTGTTTGCAGCGCTTTAGTAGGTTAATAGTGCAGTTTTTCTTTGCTTCAGATATCCTTTATCATTTTAATTTCCTGATTTTCAATATTCCTCTTTCATGTTTTCCTTTCCTACAACATTTCTCAGCATTTTCTTTCATAGATCATAGTTTAGACCATTTTAATGCAAAACTCTGTTTTTTCCTAAATGCACTCATTTCGTTTGTTGCTTGATTTTCTTGGTTGCTTGACAGTTTCTTTGCAGCAGATCTCTTCTAGTAGTAGGCCAGCTTACAATCACATCCCTCATCTGATCCATGCCCTACAAGTCTCCTAAACCTCACCTCAAATCTGCCCTAGTTTCCTTCATTTTTTTTACAGAACTTCTTCCTCTCTCCTTGAGCAAACCCGATCATCTTTCTCTCTCCTGGTGATTCATGGTAGACCTTAGGCACCCTAACACCTCATTCCAACATTCATACACCTTTTCCACCCACTCTCACACCCTCAAAATAGCGGAAATTTCTCTCGGCCTCCTCCTGTAGGCCTCCTGTAGTTTCCCTGTTTTCCTCCTGTACTTTCCTTGTGTCCTCCTGTAGTTTTTCCTGTAGGCTCCCTTTTGAAGGCTGAGCATGGGAAAAGCCTTCAGAAGACCACCTAAGACCTCCTAGGACCCATCCACACCATCTTCCATCCTCCCAAGCTCCAAAACCACCCTCCAACGCCACCTGTTTGCTGCCACACTCACACACGATAAATTAGATGCATGTTAAATTCACATAAAAACACATAAAAATCCAAAAATATGTTTCTTTCTTATTTACTTTGATAAATAGCATGGTTAGATGTTGTTTACTTTCTTGAATAGGTCATGGCATTTCCTTCATGGTTTTCATAGTGTTTTTGGAAAAAGTAGAATTAGCTTGTTAATTAAGGTTTACTAGGTCTTGCTTTACATTACAATCTTTTTCCTTTCTGCAATTAGAATAGTTTTTGTAGAGTGATATTTCTTTCTTTCATCACACATAGAGATTCTTCTGATATCTATAGAAGTTCGCTTGAGCTCCTAGTGATCTTTCACCGGCTGACCAAGTGACAACCTGCAGTGAGAACTAGTACTTGTGCATATAGCATCGACGCTTCCAAGTTTGTTACGAACTACTGGGTTGATAAAAGTAAAGTTGGTAGCCCAGGAGTTGCAACATTCTTGCTACAATACTGGCACTCACTAGTTTTTGAAGCCATTTCCGAGGAAGCGTCAGAGTATTCTATGATTACTGATTTCTTCTATTTCTTCTTGCAACATTCCGCTAACAGTCTATTTCACCAAAAGTAGACTAGTCATTTCTTTTCTTTCAGTTCTGCATTTCCTTGCTTTCCCTTCCAATTCTGCAAATTTCATTTCGGCAAAAGTATACAAGTCATTTCCTTTCTTTCAGTTCTGCATTTCCTTGCCTTCCTTTTCAATTCTGCAAATTTCCATTCAGCAAGTTCATTTTAGCTAGTTGCAATTTGTTTTGTTCAATCACAATCTCAGTTTTTGCTTGTACTATCAGTGTGGGGAAAAAGAAACAAAAAACCAACCAAACATATTTCCTTACATGCCTTGTAGGAATAGAAATAACTCAGGAAAACTTCTGCCCAACACCCCCACTGCTTCACACAGCCAACCTTCTCTCTTCTTCTATGGCTGCAATCAAGAAGAACCCTTAGGTGAACAACCAGAGATATTTGAAGAACCTATATGGAAAGAAGAAAAAAACATTCCTTTGGAGCCAATGGTTGAAAACAGAAATGCTAGGGGAAATGGAGAAATAATATAGGGTACCTTTCCCATTCGGGAGACCAATGGGAACACCAAAATGAAAAATATAAGTCCTTCAGCCCTACCTCACTTCCATGGCCTAACTATAGAAGATCCTGACACCTTATTGTTTGAGTTCATTGTCATCTGTCGAACTTATGACTATGTAGAAGACAAGAAAAAGTTGAAACTATTCCCTTCTACTCTCAAGGATGCACCATTGTGCTGGTTCATGGGATTACCTAGCAACAACATCACAACTTGGGCTTAGATGCAACAAGCCTTTAACAACAAGTATCGAGACTATTGTAGGTCAAAAGATACCAAAGAGGAAATCTTCTGAATGACCATGGGAAGTGATGAGTCCCTAGAAGACTACGAAGAGAGGTTCCAGCTCAATTATAAAAGGGTCACGTGTACACTTTACCCTGAGTCTCTGAAGTTGGTCCTGCTCAGGAGAATCCAGGAAGACCTTTTAGACACCCTCCATCTACTAGCCGGGGGAGGCATTTACCAATTATCCTATGAGGACATAAAGACTATTTTCAGAAACCATTCTAGAGTAGCCATAAAGAAAGGTAGGGGAAGTCAACCCGTAGCCAGTACCTCTTCTTCCAATTCATCCATTAAAGGGGAAATTGGAAGCATGTTGGAAGACTTCAAGAGTGAGATGTTGCAGACTCTTGCCATGCAAATGGATACCTTACATATCAAAAGGAAACAAGAGGAAGAAGAGAGGGCTTTGGACATTTTTTTCCCTAGATGCACCAGGAGGCACCTTAGGAATGAATGCCCATTGAATGCTATAGAGATTTGTTCAGTTTGTGAAGAAAATCATTCTACAAACAAGTGCCCTTCCTTGCTCAGACTTAAATTTGTATACCAAGGGGCCAAAGGAGTCACTAAACAGATCTATTACATAAACCAAAGGAGGGCACATGGACCTCGACCGTACCAGTAGGGGATGCAAGGGACATCTCAGGCATACTACAACCCCAACCAAGTCACCTCCATACCTTCTTTGGCCCCCCTACTCATCCTTCTTAATCCACACCTCCTCCTTGGTCCTTCACATCTCAATATCATGCCCAACTAGACACCCATTGATTTCAATCCTATGCTCAGCCGCAACCTCAGTGGAGTGCACCTCATCAGGGGTGGAGGCCCCAATACAACTCTCTTCCCACTCTTCTGCCTCCACCACCTACCCAACCACAACCATTACCTTCTGCTCCAATAAGGAAACCCCAAATGCCTGCCCAACCAAATCCGAACCCAAACAACAGTCAGGTTCATCAAGTGTATAGTGGGGAACCATCATGCCCAACTTATGCTGCGGAGATTCACGAAATTAACTTGAGATCTGGGAAAGTTCTCCCAGATAGCTAGCCTCCACCCAAGGAGGTTAAGGAAGATAAAGAGGAGAGTGAACCTAAAGCGAATCCACCCTTTCCTGAGAGACCATCCATGATAATCTAGCCTACCCCAGAAGAGACTAAACTCCCTGGAGAATTGAAACATTTATGGGTAAAGATACCACTTCTCCAAGCCATAAAATATGTGCCTATCTACAATAGGTTGATCAAAGAGAAGTGCATTAGGCATCAAGGAAGGTGCAAGAGAGATGCCCCAACCATTAATGTCATAGGACAATTGTCCAACTTGATGTTGGAGCAGAGAATCTATCCAAAATATCTAGATCTTGGAATACGAGTAGTTGATGTCCACATCAATGGAACAATGGTCCCAGATAGATTGGTTGATTTGGGATCTGCCACTAATGTGATAAAAAAGGAAACAATGCTCAAACTTAACCTCTAGGGCTCCTTGAGGAAGACCACGATAGTGCTGCAGTTAGCAGACCACTCCACCATGACCCATGAGGGGATTGTGGTTGATGTGATGGTCTCCATTGATTCTTGGGAGTAACATGTGGATTTATTAGTTCTCCAACCTGTTGGATACCTATACCAATAGGTTTCATATTTCATGATTGGCAAATTCAAATGCCAAATATGCTCTGCTTTGCTGATGCAAAGATCCCATATTTCCAAGACAAGGCAAGGGGTGTACATGCCTTCATGTTTACTAAATTTTGATGGATGGTCCAACAGTCTAATCTGGATCATGCCATGTTCAATTTTTGTTGTAGATAGAGAAAGAAGTCTGTCCAAACTGTTTATCTGGCAGACCAATAGTTAAGGCAGAGAAGCTAAGGTTCCCAACTGCTTAATCTGGGGCCTTGGAAGCAATAAGGGTAGTGTTAGATAGGCAATCAAAAAGAAAAAGCAAAATGGAAAAGAAAAGGCACATAAGGGTCTGCAAGTCCAAGTGCACCCTTCAAGAAGAAACAAAAAATGCTAGGCAAGTAGATGGGTAGGTAGATGGGGTTGCAGAAGTGGTGTTCATTTCAAACTGAATTTTGCTGGTCAATATAAGGAAAGCAACACAAAGGAGCATGTCTAACTTCCCTTTTTTCTTGTTTTACACTCATTACTAACATCCCTATACCAGTTGTGTTTGTGAAAGAATTCAAGGTTTTATGTTGGTTCTGGTTTCCTTTAAGAGCCACATTTCTTGTGCAAAATTCTTTTCATTTTGATCTACTCCCTAAGCTAAGTTGTTTTCAAATAAACTTAGTGTTATCACTCCTCATTCACCTTCTCCCTCCATATTAACCCCTAACTTCTATTATCTAATTCCCTATGTCACCCTTTCCCTATTATTATAACAC
>APFE031721382.1:0-41859 GCA_000404065.3 Pinus taeda | reverse complement strand
CCTCGTTTAAAAATGAAATAGGTCCACAAGGATAGTTCTTTGTCTTGTGTCAACCTTGTTAAAAAATGAAACAAGGAATTTGAGTAGAGTTCCTTGTCTTATGTCAAGCTCATTTAAAAAATGAAACAAGGTTTCAATTTCCAAGTCGAGTCTTTGATTAGATATCGTAAAATCCCAGTTGAGTCTTTCACTTGATCTTGTAAACAAACCTTCATTCCATCCACCTAACAACCACAAGTAGTCTACTTAGGTGAATTTAATGAAGCTCGAGGGGCATGCACCTAATGGTAAAGCTAAGTTTCCCTATAGGTTATGTGAAGGGAATCACCCCATTCATGTTTGTCCCTATCTGGACGAAGCCAAAAGGTGTTGGATAACCATTCTGCTTCATCGAAGCGACTTCCGTCTGGTTACATGAGACTATCCCTTACATCATGCTGGGGGCATGTAAACAAATTTCAAGCATAGATTTTCCTCATTTCAAGCTTGTGTAAAAATGAAACCAGTTTCAAGCAAATATTTTTCGTTTCAAGCTTGTGTAAAAATGAAACTAGTTCCAAGCATAGTTTTTTGTTTCAAGCTTGTGTAAACATGAAACTGAATCCAAGCATAGTTCCCTATGGTTCAAGCTTGTATAAAAATGAACCCATTTCCTTTTTTTTTTAACCCTTGTGATTGCCATTCTATTAGCCTCTTTCGTCAGATGAGCCTTGGTTGTTTTCATCTCATTGCCACCATCCCTTTGGTCGATCATATGCTTTCACTTGATTGTTTTACCCTTTTTGAGGAACAGTTGCAATGAGTGTTGCTATCCTAGACACCACTCGTTCCTCAAAGTGGAGTCCTCTTTAAGCTCTTTTCAGACTCTTTAAATATGAAAATATTGCCGAGTGCTTGTCATTTCCAGCTCATTAACGGATTGGAAATGTTATATCTCTTGTATTATTTTACGCTTTGTTGGGCTTGATAGATTAATTTACGAAAAAGAACTTGTGGAGTTTTCTTTTCGTCCCTTTTAAAACTCTCTAAACATGAAAAGGACCGATTTTGTCGTTAAACTCGTTAAAACATAAAATAGCGACAAACTTGTCCATCTAGACAAGACCGAGTTTCACCTTCGCTAGACTCATTAAAACATCAAATAGTGATGGATTTGCTTGAAGTGTGAAATTATACAACAAGCATATGTTATCCTCCTCAAGCTTGATAAAAATAAAGAGGTACTGGTTAGCAATGACTGGGGAAAATGGGAAAGGGGGAAAACCACTTTATGGTAGCAGGTCGCTCTTGAACATGACACTTTCACTTCATCTCCATGACTATTTGGGTTGTGTTATCTGCTTGAAAGTTATCATACTCATGGTTTATCACACCATCCATCAATTTTGTTTTGGGTCAATGCTACCAATTAATTCAGACTATTTGGGTTGGGTTATCTACTTGACGGTTATCATACTCATGGTCTATCACACCATCCATCACTTTTGTTTTGGGTCAATGCTGCCAATTCATTCAGACTATTTGGGTTGGCTTATTTGCTTTATGGTTATCATACATTTGGTCTATCACACCATCAATTACTTTGGTTTTGGGTCAATTCTTCCAATTCATTCAGTGTCGCTGATATGTTCAAGAGAAGTCATTTAGTTGCAATACTCATAAACCTTCATTTTCATGAACACCATTCCTGAACCTTGTGTCGTTAGTCAAATTCCATATCAAAAATCACTACACTCATTTCATGTCATTGATGTGGGATACATCAAGGCCCTCCTGCGACGAGTCACTTCTTGTCGACATCAGTTCATTATCCAAGAAGTTGACTTAGAAACACCCATTCAGTACCTTGAAGCTTGCATGCATCAATGGAAGGTTTCTCGCTTCCAGCGATAGGCATACATCAATGGCCTTCAACCAAAAGACTTTGTATGGTGTTCGACATTAAATCATCCATTCACACCATACAGAATGTACTACAGTACCTTGAGGGTCATTATCATTATCGGTGATTTCTCTTGCATCTGTTAACAACTTACGTCATTGGCTAGTAATCAGATGGTATCTTCCCATGTTCGACTTCAAATCACATATTCACATGGTTAGACTCGTACTTGAGTGAACGATTGAATGAGATAGAAGACCTTGGATCTAGTTTCATCCATCCGGGCTGTGATTTCAGGAGTACTAAATCATATGTACAATGGATTTACATTGATGGTCATTCCGATCATGGGTCTACATTAGTAGATGACTATTTATGTACACGTAATGAAAGTTTATAAGTTGATCATGGGTATGCCTTCCCTTAGTGATTTATGTAAAATCAAATATTAGGATATATGTATTGCAATTGATGCAGGTCACCTTCCACTTTGATACCTTCTCATCACATCGTAAAGCATTTCATTCGACATTGGCATTTTTCCAACTTCATGCTTTAGGGGGAAGTTGTTACAGATCCATTTAAGCACATGAAATCCCAACATCCAAATCAGTGTTTTAGGGCTCATCAAATCCTAATTTTAGTTGCTTCATGCCCTAAACAAGTCACCCCTTTGAATGCCTCCTTCCCAAACAATTTCATGACTTGAAGACATCCAAAACTAGCCTCTAGAGGGACCATCGCATGTAAGCCCTTATGAAGGTGCACTGCAAAGCAGTTGAGTTCACTGTCAGGGTGCTCTACAGAGCACTTAGGCTTCCTTTTTACCTTCGCTGGGCGAGAATGAGTGAAATTCACATAGGGTTAGGGGAATATTCTTATCTTTTGGAGTCATCTAGAAGTTTCCCTCACTTATCAACTCCCATGAGCTCGAAAATGGATGAGGAATGAGTTAAGATGCATCCTATCCTCTCATTCCTTCCTCCATGGAACTAATTCTAAGTATGGAAGGCCATGCAAAGCCACCATTAATGACAAAACCTCCTTCATCTTCCTATAAATTGACCACTCATCTAAGTGATTAGGAGTTGGATTATGTTGAATCGTAAGGAGATAATGCTACTATGAGATTTGGCTTTGAAGAAAATATTGTAATGCTACAAGTTTGTCATGCTTTTGATGTGATGTGGATGGGATCCAAGTTGGAGGAATGGCTTTGAATCAGACATCGATCATTGTAATTCCTTCTTCTATCTAATAAAGTGTTTGAAACTTTTTCCATATGTTTGTGTTATTTCATAATGCTTATGCCTGTGAATTGTATCTGATTCCTTTCACTTATATTCAATAGATCGTATGCTTTGATCAATTTTTGTCTTCTATTGTGTTTACAGGGTACTTCTTAAGCATATTAAGTACGGGAAGGAGCAATGGAATCGATACAAGGGAGACGAGAGGAAAGTGGAACTACATGTAGGCCTTCTATCTTCTCATATTATCTATTACTTATATGAAAAGTCTAAAACACTTTAAACTGTTGTTCTAGATACAACTACTTATCTAGGGAATTAGTATTTATTCGTAGAAGGTATGATAAGCAGACTCATGTTGATCCCATGGTGCTGACAGAGGGTGATCTCAATGAGATCGGTGACACAATTTAGGACACAACGACATAGTTGCTGCAACAATTCGATCAACGATACATGTAGACGCTTGGGAGCATCCAAAAGGATCTACACAAGTTGTAGATCCAGGCAAACAAATTCAAGTAGATGTAGGGAAGGTAAGTGGAGTGCAAGCAAGACTAACACAGGGAAGGCAGTATCAAAGATTGACTGGCCTTAGGACATCAGAGTCTTTGCTTTACCTGAAGGGTTTGTCTGCATGGAGTCGGATGAGCATCACGGGGTGCTTCACACAGTGAAAGACATGGGACTGAACCTTGTTGTGCTACCACTTGAGTCCCTTCATCTGCTACATTAGGGGGTTGCTGATGAGCTAAAAATTAGAGAACAATGCGTACTCACTACTACTGGTGAGTTCAAAGTCAACAACCAACAACTTTTTGTTGAAAATACTCAGGCCTTGAAGGAGAAGGAGGAGTTGTGCACACAACATCAGAACCTGGTCACAACGATCGAGAAGGCATGCAAATTTGTACCTGAGTTGGGTATACCTAATGATGTAGAGGCCTCAGCCAAGGTAAGGAAATTGGTTGCTGTAGTGCGCTATTCAAAGAAGGTCAACAAGGTGACTTTCGACCTCTAGATGCAGATAGTTGACCTGCATTTGAAGTTGTAGTTGACCACACTGCCTGAGGTTCAGGAATAAAGGAACATGAAAATTAAAGAATCCATGGCTCAGCTACATGTCGCTATTCAAGGGTGTGAAGGGCTCTTCACTCAGGCATTAGGCCTCTAGGATACGTTGTAGGAGTTTCCTACACTCCAAAAGTTAAGCACAGAACCTAGGGAAGTGCAACAACAGTATGATGAAATCAGTACAACAACATAGACCTTGGCACTAGTCCAACCTTTTATGCACTTATAGGAAGGTAAAGAAAAAATTGCTACACATTCAGGAATTGCAGAAGAATAAGTGTGTGCTTAGTGCACAGCTTGAGCCCTGGATAGAGGAAGCCATGCAATTCTCATAGACCATTCTTGAGAAGCTGAAGGTAATGCAGCAGACACATAGGACTAGGCAACTCGCAGTAGAAGGGCAAACCACAAAGAAACTAGTCTAGGAGGTGCAACAGGAAGCAGAACAGAGTACGATGGAGCTACAAGCATTGACCAAGGCATCCGACGAACTCCACCAGAAAGTAGAACAAACAACTGAGTGACTCAAGGTCAAGTCACGATATTTGTGTTGGGGGCCTGTTGGGATGGGGTCCCCAGGGGGAGAATGGAATTAATTAGTCATTTTTTGTAACAAATTTTGTAAAAGACGTAAAGTCTCCGCGATTTGTGGATTCAGAGCGCGTAGATGCATAAGAGTCAAAGGGTCTTAGCCCCTTGTTTTAAGTAAAGTTTTGAGCCAATTTTGAGATTCAACCATGGTTCGCAGACCATGGCATTGTATGAAAAAGTCTATAAATGGTCGGGTCTTAGCGAGTCTAAGGATAAGTTTGGACATAAGTTTTTGGGATAGAGAATTGGGTTGGAGAGTCTTAGGCAGGAGCCAAGGTAGGAAGGCTCTGCTTCCTACGCTTAGGTAGAGAAGAAAAGGCTCCACAACTTAGTGCACAGAGGCCTAGGTAGAGTCCATAACTGAGTGCGCAGACCCCTGCAGCTGAGTGCATAGGGTAGTTTGAGTCTGTAATCAGTGAAGATCAATAAGACAAATTTTTGAAGAATTACTGAGTATTTATGTTTATCTCTGTTAATGTTATATGTTGCTGATGAATGACATTTTTTATGAAATATTGATTAAAGGCTATGCGACTATCTTGAATTTTTATTAATAATGTATAAAAGGAATGCTTAGCCACTTTCGCAAAGATTCTGGTGATCTCTATTATGTTTTATGACGAATAAAGTAGATATGCGTGAACTCCAAATTAGGATTGATTTCTAATGGGCGTAAGTAGGTAAATCAACTGTGAAAGGTCCGCAAGGACTGATCACGAACCTTCGTGAAGGTTTGAAGGCCACTTTAATAGAGTTACAGTAATGATCCCTAGAAGTATATCAATTTGTGTGGAGGTAGATCTAAGTTGTTGGAAGACATCACACTAGTCTCTAGATGCAGAAACTTCGTTCTTGCATCCCCCCATACTGCTTCAGATGAGACTACAGCCTACGCTACATGGGTTGTTGTCGAAAGGGCCAGTAGTGTAGGTTTTTGTTGGTTGGCACAACTAACTCTGAACTTGGGTTAGGACCCCTAAGCCAACACTCTTCCAGAAGTACGGAAGAAACATGGTCAACAATCAAGGATGGTATGAACGCATTGGATACCGCAGTCACTAATTGCGCATCGATGTTTGACGCAAAAATGGAATTATGGAAAAATATGCAAGAGGATCCAACCCTGCAGCAACTGAACACCGATGTATGAGAGACATAACAAAAATATGATGAGGTCTGAGCAATTGTGCACACTTTGGAGCCAACGCAATGCCTAACGAAGCTACAGGAGGGAATGCAGCTGCAGGCACATGTTGATGAATTGTAGAGGAAGGAGGCCTTGCTTAATGCCTTATTACAATTGTGGCTAGAGGAAGCTTGTCAGCTTACTCTGTCACTTCAAGAAAAGCTAAAGGTGCTGTAATAGACTTAAATGAAAATGCGCCTAGCAGTGGAGGGCCTGACCATAGAGAAATTGGTTGAAGAAGTGCAGTTGGCTGTGGCACAAAGTGCTGCTGAAGTTGCAGTGTTACAGGTTGAGCTTAGTGGTCTGAACAATAATATTAAGGTGCCAACTGAGTGACTCGAGGGTAAGTCACGATCTTTGTGTTGGGGGTCTATTGAGATAGGGTCCCTATTGTCAGTTTTGGGGGTTAGTTAGCCCACATTTTGTATAAATTTTTGTAAAAGATGAAAAGTCACCGCAAAATGTGGATGCATAGTGCACACGTAGATAGGAGTCAAAGGGGTCGTAGCCCCTTGCTTGAATTGGTTTTAAGATTCTCCCATGGTCCTGTTGTACTATGTAACAACACCCCATTTATAGGGATTAATAGTTAGTATTTGACATATAAATGGGGACCCTTTTAACTTTGTAGCTTTTTGAAAATAAGCTCTAACTCTAAAATTTTCCTTAAACCTTTAGAATAGAACCTAGACTTAAACTTTTATCATCGTAAATCCCATCTCATAGTTTTCCATGTGACAATTATTAACATCCTAAAGAAAAATCCTGAAATGCGATATGCGATAAAAGTCTCCACTGTGATTTTCCGATCATGACACTCTAAGAATATGCGATCACATTTTTTAGATCAAAATTTAACAAGGCATTTCACTGTGTTATCCCTTAAAAATTGTGAAATATGATATTGCGATGTTTCGCAATTGCATTTTGTATTATCTACGAATAGTGCTATGTTCAGCGTTTGAAAGTAGCGATGCAGGAAATTAGTCGTAAAGTGTGGGAAGTTATTGAGTTTTTAATGAAATATCAAGTGGCTTGACTGGGAAATTATTGTTTAGCCGCTCGAGGAGAGAAGTTAATAATTTCAATTCATGGCTAGTTAATATAGAGATTGCGTTCAAATATTCCCATGATTTAAGTCATTTGAAAGAGCTCTTCAACCTTAATTTCCCTCTATTGTTTACTCTCTTATATATCTGTTTCATTTTAGGAAATCTTCAAAAGAGATGTGCTTACAGAAACCAATGCAAAAATAAAAGAAACAGAGTGTTTCAGAATTTGAGGTTACAGAGATGCCACCCATAGTTTGTGATATACTTTGCAGTGCTGATGGAGGAGTAATGGTGTGGGAAGTTATCAATAATAGACTTGAAAATGAGCAACCTGAAGTTACTATTACCAAAGCAACAACGGATTCAATACTACCCTCGATAGCTCAACTCAGGGACGTTGCTTACTCTTTTCTTCACAAAATAGGAGCAAGATCCAAGATACTACCATACATGGATATGGTTAGATGGGTAGTGGAGAATGTCAATATTGAAGACATACAATTCAAGAATTCAAAGGAGGAGCTGATGGGATCATTTAAAACCGAAGATTTGAAACAAATGTATCATCTACTCGACCCTTAGGATATATATGATAGATCATTCCTGGAAAGTTTGTGAAAGAATGAATAACCCTTTAAGATGATTCATGGGTGGAGAGTCCTAGAAAACAAATTCAAATATAACAAGACAGGTATGTACCCCATAGCTTCTTTAGCAAATCAGCATAACTATGCAGCCTCCATGTTATGTAGATTGTATGGAATGCCTAATAATACCAAGTTCTCTATAGAATGGTTCCCTTTAATTAATGCATGTATCAATTATCATATAATGAATTTGGCTACTATCATATTCGACAACTTAGGTACCGCTATTTCTGAATATCGTCAAAAGAGATCCACCTCCATAGTAATATTTCCTCAATTTTTTATGAGTGCTTATATCATGGACTCTATATATTTCTGTACTAAGTTTCCAATTATTTGTCGGAAATGGACCTTGGAAGACCCATACCCCATCCATCTTAGTCACAAACAAATGTGGTAATCCCATTTTATACCCCATTTTTACAAGATATGCAATGGTGTTATGCTACCATTCCATCAAATGATTTTTGATAAAAAGGCTCCACGATTTTCTAATATCTTCTTGTAGTAGGCAAGCACTTTGCTGAGCAATGGTTCACAGACATATATCAGAGTTTCTGACAGTACAATAAAACCACATTTACTTCCTTTGTACGTTCCCGACAAGCTGTTAGCCAGAGAAATAGCTCACAAAACTATTGCAAAAGGCTTAACCAAGACTTTGAAAGATATGAAAAAATCACTATGGCCACCCTTTCCCATCCAGTGTGGTGTTTTCTCATTGGCGAACTTCAACCATGAAAAAAAATAATTATAGAACATAGAGAGGCTCACGCTGGCTACTCTACCAAAGAGGCAATTTGACCTAGAGAAAGTAGCACACGTTTTACTATGTCATTAAAGGTCAAACCCTTTATCCATGAAGTTCATGAATTTGAAGATTTATTACAATCAACTGAGTCATTTGAACAAGAATTCAATTGGGAAAAGGTGAATTTGAATCCTAAATACTTCGACAGGTTTCAAGAATTTATAAATCAGAGGCTTAAAACAATCCCTTTGGATTTGTTAAGAACTAATAACAAAGCTATGCCCAGTGTGACCATTAACGATGAGGAACCAAATTATCGAATAGAATCTCAGGTGAATGCATCCCAGAATATAGGGAAGACACAGGAAATAGAGGCTGCAATAGAATCTAGCAGTAAATCAACCAAGAAACAGGTCAAAAGTGACCTAACTCAGGATACTGGTCCCAAAGGAAAAAGTAGTGATATGGAGTAGGAATGAGACCAGTTTAATAAAAAAACTCCAAGATATTTCCAAAGAAAAAGATTTCTAAGAAACTACAAGATATCATACTCCACACCAAAATCAGAAATTTTCAGAGTCTGATCCAATGAACGAACAAGGGAAAAATTCACAGAATGTTGAAATCATACCTACATTTCCGATATCTGAGATTATCCTAAAGGTTACAGAAATACCTCCTTTAGATGTATTCTATAGCCTACTACATAAGGCTGTAGTAAGAAGACATAGGATGAGAAGGAGAGTGGAAACACCTGAAATCCCACCAGGGAATGAAAACTAATGGATATAGTATGGAAGGATATTCCTTCAAATGCAACTGAAAATTCAACTAGGCTATCACAATTTGCAGGGGCATATGCTACTACCACCATTGATAAGGCCACTAGAGTATTTGTTTTGTTAAGAGAAAGAGAAGAAAAGATAGCACAACTTGAACAATAGCTGGAAATAGAGAAAACAAATGTGAACAAGCAAGCCACAGAACAGATAGTCCAATTGCAGCAAAGTATGGAAGTACTTAGGATAAGCCACAAAGCAGATATCTCAGAAAAGAATATGCAAATCCAAGAGCTACTAGAGACTATGGTGAAATATAAAGATGTCCCCACTATTGATGATTTCATCAAAGAGGCATTGGAGCTAAACTCCATTCTGTCAAAACAAAAAAATATATTCTTCTAGAAGATGTCCAATATCACCCCTTATTTGAATACCAGTGATCAATTAACAGATAAGGCAATTGATCAAAGAACTAAGTTTAATGACTTAAATACTAAGATCTCTTACTATATTGAATGGTAAGAATCTGAAGAAGGATGAAGCACTAATATGCCAGAGATTGAAGAAACACACAAAGACATATTATTCACATTTTGGGATGCATAGATTAAGCAGGCAGAATTGGTAGTAGCAAGAGTATCAGGAGTAGAAAAGAATATAGTAAAGGTAGTCAATCATACTTTGTACATCACCAACTTGACTCAAGAATATTTTGCTAACATCAGTGATTTATGTATCAGGAGCTCACGAGGAACCATAAGGCTAAAACCAGCGGAACATGATAGGTTTACAAGGGACAACAAGATCTCTGGAGAAGGAGTAACTCGCACGGAAATTGGAAATTTATTAGAAAATTTCAAAACTAATATATTGGGAACTCTGACAACGCAACTCAATATTATGCAAGCCAAATAGAAACAAGCAGAGGCAGAACAAAATGTGGCAATATTCTATCCCAGATGTAGAAATAAGCACAACCACAAAGAGTGCCCATTAGATGTGGTTCAAGTTTGCGCCATTTGTACAAAAGACAACTCTACAGAAAGCTATCCCTCACTTCCTAGTTTGAAAGCAGTATACAAATAAGTAGAAGAAGAACTAGAACTGGTGTAACTACTTCATCAATGCCGTCAATGGCAGCCGTGATAATCAATTATGTTCCCCGATCCAACTTCTTCTTTCTAGCCTCCACAATATCATGCTCAACAATATAATACAATGTGGCAAAATCAACCTCCCTTCTCAAATGGTCACAACAACCATTTCCTTCATTATCGTCATGGACGAATCAAGCAAGCTAATCTAATTGGCCAAATTTTCCCTATGCCCCACCGTATTGGCAAAACAATGCGTATCCAGCATAATGGTCCCCTCCCACTTCACAGAGTCAAGCCTGGCAGACAAACTGGCAAAGACCAATGAATCAGCCAATAGGAACCATTCCACTCCCTCAACCTACACTGCCAACACTACAACAAAATCCCCAATCTAATTTAAGACCGCAACTCCCAACCCAACCCAACCCAAACCCGAATAACAAACCACTCCAATCTGTTCAAATAATTGAAACAACTGAGCTAGAAACCGATCTAAGGGAGTGCAATGACCTTCAATTGAGATCTGGATGCGTTATAGAGACTGAGGGAGACAAAGATGTTCAAGTTGAAAAGCAGTTACCCGCAGAAAAACCATTACAAGAAGAAGATGTGTTCAGAAAACAGACTCATAACCAAGCAACCACATCTTCTCCCCCATTCCCAGAATGATTAATTATACCACGCCCTATAAAACATCCTGACTTTGATATTCTAGGAGAACTTCAGAACCTGTACATAAAAATCCCATTCCTCCAAGCCATCCAAGATATCCCAATATATGCAATGACCATCAAAGAGCTATGTATAAAAAAACCAAGGAGAAGAATAACAAATAACTCAACAGTCCAAGTAGTTGGCACCTTATCTGACCTATTATCAGGTACAGAAGCACCCGTCAAATATGAAGACCCAGGAAACCCAATAGTGACAGTACAAATCAATGGACAAAACTTTTCAAATTCCTTAGTTGATTTAGGGGCTACAATTAACATCTTAACAACCACCACTTGTCAAAAATTGTGCATTACATTAGTAGAACTGACTTCCACTTTATTAGAACTAGCTGACCAATCAATGGTTAGGCCAGAAGGCACACTAGATGATGTCATGGTATCTGTTGATTCCTGGGAATATCCTGCCAAATTTCTGATAATAAACCCAAAAAACCAACTTGATGGACATACATTAATTCTAGGCAGACCTTGGCTTGCAACCGTTGATGCTTACATTGGCTACCAACAAACATCATGTATCATACCTTACCGAAAACATTAGATCCCCATTGACTATAGAAGATGCCCTTGATTTCAAATATCAAATAGAGGATGATGTTATCAACAAATTTATTAACCAAACTGAATCCCGACCCCACATACAATGTCACATGATAGAAGTAGCATTTGATAATGAATTAGAAGAAGATCCTCTCAAAGACACTCATGATCAAACAATACCTACTACCTCTGTTTCAAATACCAAAACTGTAGAGATTGAGCCATGAAAAACTTTAAGCATCAATAATAACCTGACTCTTGAACGAGAAGAGAAGTTGATCCAACTATTGGGAAAATACAAGGAAGCATTTGCATGGGATTATCTAGACATGAATGGAATCAATCCTTAGCTATGTACACACCACATTTATACAAAAAAGGATGCAAGACCCGTTCGCCAACCCCAAAGAAGACTTAACCCTCATTTAAAAGACATTGTGAAAGCTGAACTACAAAAACTTTTATATGTAAACTTTATTTATCCTATCTCTGATAGCAAATGGGTCTCTCCACTTGTAGTGGTTCCAAAGAAGAATGGAAAGTGGAGGATTTGTATAGATTACAGAGAATTAAATAAAGAAACCCAGAAAGACCACTTTCCCCTTCCATTCATTGACCAGGTATTAGATCCATTAGCAGGAAAGAAATTCTTTTCTTTCTTGGATGGCTTCAGTGGATACAATCAAATTCAAATTGCCCCTGAAGACCAAGATAAAACTACTTTTACTTTTCCTAAGGGAACATTTGCCTACAGAGTTTTACCCTTTGGCCTATGCAATGCCCCTGCCACATTTCAAAGGGCTATCCTCATCATCTTTTCAGATTTAATAAATGAGGGGCTCGAAGTATATATGGATGATTTCACACCACATGGAGATGATTTCGACCTAGCACTAAACACATTGGAAAAGGTGCTGCAACAATGTATCGCTACTAGGCTCTGCCTGAGCCATGAAAAATGTTATATGATGATCACTGAGGGACTCATCCTAGGTCGTTATATCTCAACAGCTAGAATACAGGTAGATCCAGGGAAAATTCAAATAATTTTGTTAATACCTACTCCTACCACACAAACAGAGGTACGCAGTTTTCTTAGATTTTCTGGTTATTATAGAATATTTATAGAACATTTTTCTCAAATAGTTGCACTTCTATACACACTAACAGGGAATGTTGACTTTGTTTAAACAGATAAATGTGACCGTGCTTTTGAGGATTTGAAAAAGCTTGTCTCAACAACCCCGGTGCTCAGAGGTCCAAACTGGGACCTGTCATTTCAAATTCCATCAGATGCTTCAAACACAGCTATTGGAGCAGTCCTTGGGCAGGAAGAAGACAAAAAAACATATGCAATTTATTATATTAGCAAGAATTTGCCTCCTGCTAAGTTGAACTATATTGTTACTGAAAAAAGAATTTTTAGTTGTAATACATGCTGTAAATAAATTTAGGCATTATATCACTGGATATCCTGTTGTTTTATATACAGATCACTCTGCCATAAAATATTTATAAAATAAACCAATTACAAATGGTAGAGTAACAAGATGGCTGATTTTATTGCAAGAATTTGACATCACAATAAAAGACCGACCTAGAAAAGAAAATCCTGTAGCTGACTTTCTCTCATGAATGCCAAAACCAGTGGATGTAGCAGTAGTCGAAGATCAATTTCCAGATGAACATTTGTTCGTGGTTACTGTCAAAACACCTGAGTATGCTGATGTTGCGAATTATTTAACAGTAGGAAAATTACTAAAACATCTGACTCCCAATGAACGAAATCAGATTGTCCAACGTAGTACTCGGTTTTCTTGGATTGGGGGCTACTTATTTCATACAGGAGAAGGTATGCACATCAGAAGATGCATCCGTGAAGATGAAATTTTTGACATTATGAAAGCTTGTCACGACAGACCATGTGGTGGACATTTTGCAGATCGAAGAACTGGTCACAAAGTTTTGCAAACAGGGTATTATTGGCCCACAATATTCAAAGATGCAAAGAATTTTTTTCAAGCTTGTGACAATTTCCAAAGAGAAGGACACCCTGGACAGTCTAACGAAATGGCTTTGAACCCACAGCTAGTCATTGAACCATTTGAGCATTGGGCGCTTGATTTTGTTGGCCCGATCAACCCATCATCAAATCAAGAAACATATATTTTGGTAGCAACAAAATATGTGACTAAATGGGTTGAAGCAAAGGCACTACCAAGAGTTACAAAGGATTCTGTAATGCATTTCCTATTCCAGATATTTGTATGATATGGGCCTCCCAAGAGACATAATCACGGATGAGGACCATAGTTTGCTAGAAATAAAAATGTTGCAACACTAAAAAACTATCATATTCAGCATAAAATTACTACTCCATACCACCCACAGGAAAATGGCCAAGTGGAAAGCATGAATAAAGTAATAGAAGCAATACTAACAAAAACCATTGCATCACACAGACGTGATTGGGCTACCAGATTGCCAAAAGCCTTGTGGGCATACATAATAACATGGAGAAGCACTAATGGTTATTCACCATATCAGCTAGTATTTGGAAAGGAACCCATATTTCCAATAGAATTCGAAATACAAACCTTGAGAACAACACAAGAAGTCGGTCTAGATTTAAACGAGGCCCAGATTAATAGATTACAGAAGATCAACGAGCTGGATGAAATCAGGCTCTCCGCTCTTCAGCATACCACATTAATCTAGCAACAGAGAGCCAAATGGCATGACTCCCTCATCAAAGAGAAAGTCTTCTGTGAAGGAGATTGGGTGCTCCTATACGATTCCAGGTTTCAAGATTTTTTGGGGAAACTTCAGACTTGCTAGCTGGGACCATACGAAATCTAGAAGGTACACGATAATGGCACCATTACTTTAACCAACATTGATGGATCTGGACATACCTTTAAGGCAAATGGCCATCAAGTTCGATTGTATTGCAAACTACTTACTCAGGAATCCTTCTACTAGCAACTTTGAGAAGACTCCGACATGAAAATTCTGGTTAAGGAAGAGAACTCTTATTCACCTTTGGTTCACTAAGTGATTTGATTCTTTTTTAATTTTATACATAATTCTTTTGTTTTGTTTGTCTAAATTACTTTCTATACAGATTTCTGCATTTTTTAAACTTTTGCATTTTGTTGTTCCTTCCGGATGGAACAACATTTTCATCGTTTTGTTGTTCCTTTCCAAAGTAACAACACTTCCGCATTTTGTTGTTCCTTTCGGAAGGAATAGCATTTTCGCCGCATTGTTGTTCCTTTTTGAAGGAACATTACTTTTGCGTTTTGTTGTTCCTTTCCAAAGGAGCAACATTTTCATCATTTGCTGTTCCTTTCTGAAAGAACAACATTTTTGTATTTTGTTGTTCATTTCCGAAGGAACAACATTTCTGCCATTTTGTTGTTCCTTTCTGAAGGAACAACACTTTTATGTTTTGCTGTTCCTTTCTGAAGGAACAATATTTCTGCATTTTTGTTGTTCCTTTCCGAAGGAACAACACTTCCGCCTTTCTGTTGTTCCTTTCGAAAGGAACAACACTTTTACGTTTTGTTGTTCCTTTCCAAAGGAACAACACTTCTACATTTTTGTTGTTCCTTTCCAAAGGAACAACACTTTCATTTTTTGTTGTTCCTTTCCGAAGGAATGGCACTTTTGTTTTTTTTTTTTCCTTTCCAAAGGAACAACACTTTCATTTTTCTGTTGTTCCTTTCCGAAGGAATAGCACTTTCGTTTTCTGTTGTTCCTTCCCGAAGGAACAACACTTTCATTTTTCTGTTGTTCCTTTTCGAAGGAACAACACTTTCATTTTTTTGTTGTTCCTTTCCTAAGGGACATCATTTTCACATTTTTTTGTTTTGCGCTTGCTTTCTTTGCTGTTCTGATTAAGGGACAGTTGTTGTTCCTCTCAAGGAACAACGGTCTCGAGCATATTTTTCCTTTTGCTTGCGCTTTTTGTGTACAATAGCTATTCTATTTTAAGAACAACATTTTTAGAGTGCATTTTCTTCTTTTTTGTGCATTTAGATCATTTTTGTGAAGTTATGGTCATCTAAAGCACAACTATATATTTATGCAACAATACAAAAACTGGAGGATACTGAAATCAACAAATTACATAAAATCATTATCTTTTAGAAGAAATTGCTTTGAATTGATAAGAGAAAAGAGGAAAGGACACAACTATTGATCACCTTGCTGTCATTATTTTACTAATACCGATATGATTGATTTTTCTTATCATGATGGTTCTTCCCAAATTCCCATAATTCTCTTTGATTGTTATTATAAGGGCATATTTTTTCTATTGAGATGTTAATACTTCTTCCACCATCCCTACTCTTAAGGAGTGTTGAACCACCCTCTGTATATAAGTAGGAAAAGTGCTATATAAAAGAAAGAAAAAGAAGAAAAAGAAAAAATGTTTATATGATTGCTAACATGATTTGTCAGATGAAGGATAGGGGATCTCATCAAGAGCCCACCTATCATGATCATAAGGAAGAAAGTGAAGTGGCATTCGCACTATGGCCACCACACCAGGTGTTATCACTTAAAAATAAATCCATTTTTTTTTTTTAATTTGTCAAAAGTCCTCTCGGGGAGAAGGAAATTAGCATAGGCTTACAACAGGTTATAACTTCAAGGACCTTGCTGTCATTTATAGCCAAAGATTCAAGCAAAGATGTGGAGAGAGGGGATCCTCTAATAGAGTATGAAAGGCGGATAGCAGCAGGAGAACTCATGGCACATGACACATGTCAGGAAGAGACCCTCAGATCTCTCCAGATATTATATGATGAGCTGGTAGATGCAGCTGAATTTTGTGGATTGGAAAGATCCACATCTTCTAATAAATCCAACAGCTGGTTCTCATTCATAAACCCACAAGCTTCTTTGTCACTTGTTCGTGGTTTGTACCTATATGGTGGGGTAGGCACAGGAAAAACAATGTTAATAGACATTTTCTATGAGCAACTGCCTGAATCTTGGAGGAAAAAGAGAATTTACTTCCATGATTTTATGTTGGATGTACATAGCCTTCTCCAAAAGAAAAAAGGTCTAAGTGATCCTTTGGATGCTGTTGCTAATGATATTTCAAGTGAAGCAATTATGTTGTACGTGGCAGATTTTCTAGGGAGACAGAGGGAGTTAATTATCGCGGCACTGCTATATTTATCAGGAGCTTTAATCACAGCGTTGGCACATGGACTTCCTGTGCTTATATTTGGTCGGTTGTTGTTTGGACTTGGTATAGGTTTGGCTATGCAGACAGCCCCTTTATACATTTCTGAGACTTCTCCACCTCAGATTCGTGGATACTACTCTGTTGAGACCATGTCATTGCTGGTTGCTTTGAAAGTGCACTACAGGGATAGAATTACCATACTACGAGGAAACCATGAAAGTATGCAGATTACTCAAGGGTATGGGGCCTATCTTTCTTTATTGCGGGAATGAGGGCTACATTGACTGGTTTGCTGTGAATACTAGATTTATGTGGGACATAGCACCTCAGTTCGGAGCTATGCTCATCTTTCCAGAACATTGCTACTATGGAGAGTCTATGCCCTATGACAATCAGAGTGTGGCCTACAAGGATGGAGATTCACTATCTTAACTCACAGCTGAAGAACCTATCTGCCGAGGCTTGTCTAGTTGTCTTATTTGGTGATTCTTATGGTGAAATTTTAGCTTCTTGGATGAGGTTGAAATATCTGCATATTGCAATAGGTGCCCTAGCTTCATCTTCAATGTACATCGCGTGAAACTAGAAGTTGGTCCACCCCTGGAAATCAACCTTTACTATCATCCTGTAAGTATGATGTTCGCCTTTGGGATTCTTCTGCACTTGGAAATGGTCCATTGCATGCATTTGACAACTGCAGAGAAGCACGATTCAACAACAGTGGAAGTATGTTTGCAACAATTTCATCAGAATCTTCTCGTTGAGAAATTCTAATTTATGATGTTCAATCTTGCAATCTTGAACAAACGCTGTCTGACAGTTCTTCAGTTTCATCTAGGTCTATTTGTATGCATGCACAATCACTTGTCCATTTCAGTCCTTTGGATTCAATGTTGTTATGGAATGGTATTCTTTGGGATCATCGAATTTCACGTCCTGTACACCGCTTTGACCAGTTCACCGATTATGGTGGTGGTGGCTTCCATCCCACTGGAAATGAGGTTATTATTAATTCAGAGGTCTGGGACCTATGAAAATTTAAGCTTCTTCGAAGTGTACCCTCTCTAGATCAGGCTGTTATTACTTTTAATTCTACCGGAGACATCATATGTGCGACATTAATGCGCCAATATTGTAGTTTGAAAACATTGTATCATCTGATATATTCTACAATCTTGTTTTAATGATTTCAAATAGGAAAGTGAGAACTGTTTCAAGGTGATACAACAATCATGGAAAGCATTGGAGACATATCGTGAAAAAGATGAAGGGTTACAAAATCTTAGCAAGAAGTTTATCATGTGCAGGGATCTCAAAAGCACAAAGGAAGTACAAGACTGGTTAAGCCCAACATACAATAACCTTGCTATGGTGGACTATCCATATTCAGCTAGTAATTTCAGGGCAGATGAAAAATACAATTCAAGAAAAGAAAGCTCAAGACAGTCAAAGTTTGGTATTCAAACTGTGTTTTGTGATTACACAGCAGTTTCGTAGCGTGCTACGAAACTGCTGAAGATGGTGACTAATGCACAACAATAAAGGAAGCTCAATTTATCAGAAAGGTCAATACAAACCTCAGATCTAGGATCAAGGTCATGAAGAAATAAATTGAAGACTTAAAGATACAGTTAAGCCAGCTGAAAGAATCTCCTTAAAGAAATCTCAAGTAAGGCTATGTTTCAAATTTTGATGGTTTTTCTTGGTATAATATTTCTTGAAGAATCATACATTTCCATTCAGTCTTGAAAGGCCTTGGAGCAATTGAAAGAATGTTTAAATAGCAAAAGGCTCAAAACAACAAAATTTTGGTTGAGCTAGTCTGAGAAAACTGTGTTTTTCTGAATAACACAGCAATTTCATAGCGCGCTATGAAACTGCTGAAGATGATGACTAATGCTCAGTAGTTTCGTAGTGCGCTACGAAACTGCTGAAGCTACACAATCTAATCTCGGTCAATAGATTTTGAAATACAAGTGGAAATTTTGAAAAGGGAGTATCTTCAAGGGATCATCTAAAGCTATCAACTTTCAACAAGGTCAAGGCAGGTGGAGGAAACATGTATTCGAATCCAACTCTAAACTTTTTTTCATAAAGTGAGCACATTTACTACAGTCCAAGATATGTCAGACAGCTTGGAAAAGCTTTTGCCTTCACACATGAAAGAGGTTGACAACACATCAAGGACGTGGCAATCTGATATATATTTTGGATAATCAAAGATGAAGGGCATGGTTCTTTGGATTCGAACATTTTTTAGGCAAACCAAAGGCTGATAAACTGGGGTAGTTTCCTATGTTTCAGGGGAAATGGAGAAGATGTGACATTGAAGACTAGTATGGAGCTTTGAACATCCACCACAACCAAACTAAAAAGGGACCACATGTCAAAGAACGAGAATGATTGTAATTAAGGCTATTATTATCATAATATGGAGTTGGACTCCTATTTGATTTAGATTTCTAGAAAGTCTAGTTGTAGTTTATTACATTTAATAGGCAGTTAAAAGTTGAATAGGTGTCATTAGAAGTAGATTTTGAATTCCCCTCATGCTTGAGGAGGAATCTCAGTCATATAGAAGAGCTCTATATATAGGAGAAAGAGAAATGTAATATGGGTGGGAAATTTATGTGAAAAAGCTCTGATATTTGGCCTATGTAAAGACTTTGTTTTTTTGGTAATACAGTACTGGCTTATGCTTCTCAAGAATCATATAGAATTCAATGTATGAGTTTCTTTTGTTGTCTTTTCATGATTATCTACAGTGTTATGAGTATTTGATTACTTAGAAATCACTTGAAGTGTTCTAATTTCCTTCATATACTCGTTGACTATCTTCTTTGTGTTTGGTGTGCTCTACCTATATTGAAATCTGAATGCCTTGACTTTTATGCAAAGCCAATCCTACTGTTAATACAAGATCACATATGACTCCATAAGCCCAATGGATACCTGTTAATTTTGTTTCCACCATTTTCATTTCTATTTGTTTCACAAAGAGTTATCCATCTTGATCATAATCAAAAACCTTTAATCCCTTGAGAGAGCCCTCTAAGGCTAAGGAGGCTAAGCCTTAGCTAAAAGATTGGTTTGAAACAGTTACTTGAAGTCTTCCTGGTCTGCAGCCTTCTAGGGCCTGATTTTGATATAACATTTTGGTGCGTCTGTCAAGCAAATTTCAGTTTGTCATATAAAGGATAAAGCACTGGACCTTCGAGTTCTTAGTGTACTATAGGAGCACACTATCCGAAGTGGAGCCACTGTTATCACTTAAAAAGAAATTCAATTTTTTTTTTTAATTTGTCAAAATTCCTCTCGGGGAGAAGGAAATTAGCATAGGCTTACAATAAGTTATAACTTCAAGGACCTTGCTGTCATTTATAGCCAAAGATTCAAGCAAAGATGTGTAGAGAGGGGATCCTCTAATAGAGTATGAAAGGCGGATAGCAGCAGGAGAACTCATGACACATGACACATGTCAGGAAGAGACCCTCAGAGCTCTCCAGATATTATATGATGAGCTGGTAGATGCAGCTAAATTTTAGGGATTGGAAAGATCCACATCTTCTAATAAATCCAACAGCTGGTTCTCATTCATAAACCCACAAGCTTCTTTGTCACCTGTTCGTGGTTTGTACCTATATGGTGGGGTAGGCACAGGAAAAACAATTTTAATAGACATTTTCTATGAGCAACTGCCTGAATCTTGGAGGAAAAAGAGAATTTACTTCCATGATTTTATGTTGGATGTACATAGCCTTCTCCAAAAGCAAAAAGGTCTAAGTGATCCTTTGGATGTTGTTGCTAATGATATTTCAAGTGAAGCAATTCTGTTGTACATGGCAGATTTTCTAGGGAGACAGAGGGAGTTAATTATCGCAGCAGTGTTATATTTATTAGGAGCTTTAATCACAGCGCACCTGGACTTCCTATGCACCTGGACTTCCTATGCTTATAGTTGGTCGGCTGTTGTTTGGACTTGGTATAGGTTTGGCTATGCATGCAGCTCCTTTATACATTTCTGAGACTTCTCCACCTCAGATTCGTGGATACTACTCTGCTGAGACCGTGTCGTTGCTGGTTGTTTTGAAAGTGTGCTACAGGGATAGAATTACAATACTACGAGGAAACCATGAAAGCAGGCAGATTACTCAAGGGTATGGGGCCTATCTTTCTTTATTGCGGGAATGAGGGCTACATTGACTGGTTTGCTGTGAATACTAGATTTATGTGGGACATAGCACCTCAGTTCGGCGCTGTGCTCGTCTTTCCAGAACACAGCTACTATGGAGAGTCTATGCCCTGTGACAATCAGAGTGTGGCCTACAAGGATGGAGATTCACTATCTTAACTCACAGCTGAAGAACTTATCTGCCGAGGCTTGTCTAGTTGTATTGTTTGGTGATTCTTATGGTGAAATGTTAGCTGCTTGGATGAGGTTGAAATATCCGCATATTGCAATAGGTGCCCTATCAAAGCTCCATACTGGTCTTCAATGTCACATCTTCTCCATTTCCCTTGAAACATAGGAAACTACCCCTATTTATCGGCCTTTCGTTTGCCTCAAAAACGTTCGAATCCAAAGAACCATGCCCTTCATCTTTGATTATCCAAAATATATATCAGATTTCCATGTCCTTGATGTGTTGTCAACCTCTTTCATGTGTGAAGGCAAAAGCTTTTCCAAGTTGTCTGACATTTCTTGGACTGTAGTAAATGTGCTCACTTTATGACAAAAAATTTAGAGTTGGATTCGAATACATGTTTCCTTCACCTGTCTTGACCTTGTTGAAAGTTGATAGCTTTAGATGATCCCTTGAAGATACTCCCTTTTCAAAATTTCCGCTTGTATTTCAAAATCTGTTGACTGAGATTAGATTGTGTAGCTTCAGCGGTTTCGTAGCATGCTACGAAACTGCTGAGCGTTAGTCATCATCTTCAGCAGTTTCGTAGTGCGCTGTGAAACTGCTGTGTTATTCCAAAAAACACAGTTTTCTCAAACTAGCTCAACCAAAATTTTGTTGTTTTGAGCCTTTTGCTATTTAAACATTCTTTCAATTGCTCCAAGGCCTTTCAAGACTGAATGGAAATGTATGATTCTTCAAGAAATATTATACCAAGAAAAACCATCAAAATTTGAAACATAGCCTTACTTGAGATTTCTTTAAGGAGATTCTTTCAGCTGGCTTAACTGTATCTTTAAGTCTTCAATTTGTTTCTTCATGACCTTGATCCCAGATCTGAAGTTTGTATTGACCTTTATGATAAATTGAGCTTCCTTTATTGCAGGAACAATCCAGCTACGGAATTGAACACTAAAATCAACCACCTCAGGAATTTGAAATGTTTGGTCCTCCCACCGAGCTTGCATTTGGTTAAAATAAGCCTCTTTAAATGCAAATTTCCTGGCAGCTTTCTTCAGTCTAGCAATTTCAAAGTTGGCCAATTCCAATCTCTTTTTCAAGTCTTCCACACTATCTTCTTCTTGAATGGCAACTGTTTTGCATTTATCCTTTCTTTCATGAGGCTGTGTCACCTCCCTTGTTTCATCTACTCTTGGAGGTACCTCCTATATTTGTTTAAACTTCCTCGTTTTGGGTCTCCTGGGCTTAAATACAAATTGATCATTCTGATCATCAAACTTTAGTTTCTTTGAGGTTTTGACTCTCTTAGCCTTGTCTTTTCCTGACTCTATCAAATTTGCTTGCACTAGTGGAGACTCTTCAATGTCAATGGCTTGCAATAAGTCATATAAGTCTCCCTTTGAAACAGGGCTTTCTTCAATAGTCACTGACTTACCCTTTTCTTTAGCTACCTGGCTCCTAGTCCTTCTTCTTTGAACTCCTTCACCTGTGCTTGATTCATGTGCACTTTCTTTGACATGAGTTTTCTCTTTAAGAGACTACTGGGGTGTATCCTGAATAGTCAGTGGCTTGGTGGATTCTCTTACTTGTTTCCTTGCCTTCAACTTTGAAAACCTCTTGGATCTTGTTTCTGTCTAATGACCAGTTGTTGTTGGAAGATCTTTTGCAGCTTGAGGGCTGAGACCGGTCTCGTTCTTTAAACCAGACATGAATATGAATGTGTGCCAGTCCCTACCTACCCTCTGGAGTTCATGCAGAACTATCAACTTAACCAAGCCATGGTGGAACAACGAAGTCTCACAGGCTTCTTTCTTTAGCTGCATCTTATCACACATTTTACTTAAGCTACGGAATAAGTAAAAAGGTAGATCAATAGATGCCTTTCCTGTGAAATGCAAAAGAAGTTTAAAATGGTATGAATACACCTTATTATATCTCCCTTCACAGGTAAGGTACTTTTGTATACAAGTAAGCAGATTGGCATATGACTCTTTGACATAACTTCTAGGAACAAACTTGTTTAAATCTGAGTTAATGAATTCCTGCTTTAGAAACTCTTTGCATGGGTTCATATCAAATTTGAAATTCTTAAACCAAATTTCTTGCCCCCTTGGAATCTCCGTAACTGTGGATATCATGTCTGGTGAGACCTGCAATTCCAGCATACCAACCTTTGAGTTTAGTCCAGTGAAATTCAGGGAAGATTCCTTGGTAACTTGTGCATGACCTCCCTGGAGTTTCTTGCAAAAATTCCAACATCCGACTTGTTTGAATGCATGCTCGACTTCTCTGTTCTTCAAGGTTATGTCTAACTTCAGGCTTGTTTCTGAATCATCTGCCTGATCTGTGGTCTTTTCTTTCTACCGATCCCTCCATGAAGTTTCACTGTAATGGAGGTTGGAAATGCTAGCACTGCTCAAACTCCAATCTCTGCCTCGCTTGAATGACTGCCTCGCTTTATAGCTACCTCACTCGATAACAATGTTTTCAAATTGAAATCTTGCAGACTTGTTTCTCATGCAACGAATACAATCATCATTAAGACTGTGCATACCTGGCTTTTCTTGGAACTTGCAATCCATGTGTATCAATGTACCTAACGGCTGTAATGATGGAGATAAGCGGTTGGACATGATATGTGGAGTGCATAAACTGACAATGAATGACGCAACTATAACTTAAATTGACAGATTTGACAATTAGGAAAGATTCGCTGCGGAATGCACGAATCTCCGATTTCGTAGCGCAGTCAATGTAAATTTTGAATTATGCGCTACGAAATCACCTAAAACATATCACGCTATGAAATCACCTAAAACCTGTTGCGCTACGAAAATAATTCAAAATGGTTACATGTGCTACGAAATCACCTAAAGGGCTTTGTGGCACATAGTAACTTTTAAACAAAACTGACACACAGCTATGAGACTGGTGATGAATGAAAATGCATATTTGACTCAAGACTCCTAAGGCTCAGACTCTAAGGCAAACAAAAATCAAACTTAGACTAGCACCGACTTTTACCATAAAACTAATGTGAGACATTTTGGTATTAGAATTCTTAAGTGATAACACTAGGGATATGATCCAAGAGGCACATTAGAAAAATAAAATGTCCTTGGAACAGGAGGTCTCACCACGAGCCGACCTTCCCACCTTTCACTCCTTCCTGGTGAATGGCATTGTGATTCATCTGGTTACCAAGCCAGCACAATGGCCTCCATTCTGACATTGCACAACACTTTCTTAAGCATACACAAAGGATTATGGTTCCAAGGGTGAAATAAACAACTCTGTCAAGGTTATGGATACCTGTGGGCAACAGAGCTCTGTTGATGGTATTGAAGTCATATTTCTTATACACCAATAACAATTAAAAAACCCTTCTTCTTATATCTTTATAAATGGTTTAAATGAGATTATGTATATAACCCTTTCGAACCTTTGATACATGAAAATCATTTACAAATCAATTATGACAGTAAAAGTCTATAATGATCGCATAAGACCTTTTATTCATGTCAGCTGTCCTATCCTCCAATCCTCGCATCATATCACGACATTTCCTTATTTATTAGCGATTCTATTATACGCCTCGATTTCGGCAGTCCCCTCATTTTTGTAAACATGGCATATCTTTATACGTTGTTCCTTTATGACTCTATACTATGGTAGTTCAACACGCTGCTCCTTTATTTGACGGCTGAGTACGACCTATCACATTGCAGGGGGGCATGGGTGATCCCCATAATTCGCTGACATACGTGTCATTTCATCATTCGGAAGAATTAATGACTCAGGAATAGCAATGCTTAATGGTATTTTGTTTCCCAATATGCATGGTTTGTTGTTCCGAAGCTATTTCCTTGTTTTTCTCTGCAAAAATTAGCAGTAAGTTAGAACTTTGAACAGCTTGTTGTTCCATCATCTTCTTTGTGTTTTCCTAATAGCGAGCTAAAAATTTGAACAACCTGTTGTTCCATTATCATCCCTGTGTTTTTTTATAGTGTGCTAAGCGTGAAATAAGATGGGAGGAAGATCAATTCGCAGTGAGCCATAGGTGTTGATGGTCTCTGACGCTGCACGAGAAATCATTGCAAGGGCAGGATGGATAACTTATCTTAACCGTCTACAACAATCCAATGAGACGGTGGCAATTGAGTTTCTACAGAACCTGCATGAACATTATTCCATGGTGAGAGGGAGATAGATATCAGTCACTGACGGCATAATTGCAGAAGTTTTGGGACTACCAGCCACTAGACCTATATGGACTCTGAAAAAGGTGAGATTGCAAGACGCCATAAAAGCCTTCCAGGACGAAGGGTAGAACCTAACTATAAAAGGGAAGGGAGTTTTGCCGACAACCTTGGGAGAACCATGAGCAGAATTGGTGAGAATTATCCAGAGATATATCACTTACAACGGTAGGAAATACGTGGTAAGACCATGCCATCTTAAACTTTTAGTTGTGTTAAAGAAAAAGTGCGCTGTGAATTTGCTCGCGTTTTTAAATTCTTTATTACACGATATTTCCCAAAGTATGAAGAAATCTTGCCACCTAGAGTTAGTAGTAAGCCACCATGGGTTAATATGACTGATAGTCAGCCATAGTCTTGCCCAACAACATATTTTCGCAATAGACGGGGGACTGGCTTTGCCAGCCCCAAAACGAAAACATGTTTCCTGTACATCGAGAAGACCACTGAAACAAAGGAAACTTGTTAGATTGGAAAGGCTCAGGGGAATGCTGAGAAATTGCAAGGAAGACAATAGTCAGCCTGCGGAGATACATGATTCAGGAGACGAACAAGCCCCACAATTAGAAGGTGGGGAGAATGAAAAAGAATTGGAGGAAAATGATGAAGGAGAACCAGAAGAGGATATTGAGCAATCCGGTCAGGGAGAAGAGGAAGTGGAGCAATGCATTGAAATTCCACTGCAAAACCCACTACAAGAAGATGAATTGGCCCAAATTTTGGCCAATATGGGCGAATATTTCCAACCTCACATCCCACTCAACCCCAAACCAAAGAAGGACCGCAGGAGCACTCTGCCCATGATAAAAGTGCATCCAAGGAACTGTGTGATGAGGAAGAAGGACCGCAGGAGCACTCTGCTCATGATAAAAGTGCATCCAAGGAACTGTGTGATGAGGAGGAAGGAGAAGAGTACCACTCTCCTCATAATGAGAGCATATCTAGGGAGAAGAGTGACGAGAATGAAGAAGGGGAACAATCTATTCCTAGTCAGAATACACTAGAAGAATTCCATGATAAAGAAGGGGTAGAAGAAGAGGTTACCTAGGAAGTAGCAGAGCAAGCTAGGGCTTCTACCCCTGAGCAACCTGATCAGCATAACACTAAAGAAGCACCCTAAGAAGAAAATAAGGAAATTTGCCAAGATGAAGGTACAATACTCGAGGTACAAAGCCCAGGCCTTAGTAAATGAATGGCTGTTCCTTCCAAGAAAAAAGAGGAAATTAAAAGATTGTGAAAGGAACAACAGAGGTTGCTTAATGTAATTAAGAAACTTCGACAATAGATAAGGGTTTTGAAGATGGGGAAGAAATCGAAAGGAACCGCTATGGCAAAGAATGAAACCGCACAGGCAAAGCCCCTTAAGAAAAATATCAATAGGACTCAAGTCCAACCTGCCATTCAAAACCGAAAGGAATAGCATCTGGTTGTTGCCCATGTCGAAGTACAAATGGATAACGTATCGGCTTGTGATAAAAATATCCAAGTAGATCTCTCGCCTACAACTATTATATTGAATAACGACCCGAGGATAGTAACTTTGTGGAAAGATTTGGCACAAGCCCAACAAACAATAGAGAAACTTATAGAGCAGACTGTCCATCGAGAAAAATACGATAAATTACAAGAGTAGCTGAAGAACATTAACGCATTAGAAAGCCAGGCCTTTGAAGGATGGAAAAAGGCAGAAAAAAGATTCAAAAAGGTAACCCATAGACTAGACATAGTCATCAAACAAATGGATACCTTATGTTATCTATATTATGACGTTCTAGCATGTAGGGCACCTGCTAGAAACTATTCTTTGTTTTTAATGGAAAGATATTTACAATTGAAAATTAAAGCTTTCAAGGTAGGAGTACCTATAGAGATAAAAACTATTGATGACTTCATAAATTGTTGTAAGCATTACGGGGTGAAAGTTCAGCGATTGTTATGTGAATTCTATTTGCACAATCTTGTATTAGATGGAGAAATAGAACATAGCCCTAGCCCTTTTGTGGGTGATGTCCAACTGCAGGCATTTATTTCTTTTGGTGTTAATAAAATAAAGTGGCTTAAAGCCTACAATGTCTTTCAAAGATAGGAAAATGGATTAGATCTATGGGTGAGAGGTGAACCTAGAGACCCACAACAATTATGGAATAAACATAGGAGCCTAATGAGAACTTAGGGAGTGATTGAGGCATTGGGACTTATTCATACAGCAGTCACCCAGCAAGGGATAGAATACTTCTTTACCATCAAAGACCTTACCATAGCAACAGCAAAATTCCGATACCAGACTTCTAATCGGAAGATCCAAAACAGAGAACCATTCAATTATGATAACTTTAAGCTGGTTGGTGACCGCTTGGGTATTTATGGTGACCTCATTTTGAGAGAAGGCTCATCTTGGTTAGGCTGTAGGTTCCGAAGTCCAGTCATTTGGAACCCTGCACCAGGATATCAAGCCTTATATGAAATGCTTGAAGGTCAGACTAGACATCTTTTTAAATTCTTAGCTAGGCATCATGGTTGTAGACCACCTAATGAGATCCATTCTCTAGCCTATTCCCTAACTGCCTTGCATGTCAATTACAATGTTTTCATGAGGGCATGAAAAAGGGTAAGCAGGAGGGTGTGTTGAGCATTAGAGAAGGTATGTGATTGCCTCCTATTTCATTATCTTTTCCTTAAATTCATAGCTTCTTTACACTATGAAATAGGCATATGGTGAAATATTACGATAAAGTTTAGAAGATTTGTGAGCAACGTAAATTGACTAATAGTTACCTTTTCCTATGCAGCAAAATAAATAAATAAATAAATAAATAAATAAATAAATAAAAGATCGTCATTCCAAAGGAAAAGACAAGATGAAATTAACTATTGTCCCTTTGATAGGGAACTGCATCCAAACGAGGAAATTCAGATTAGAGCATATAAGCCAGGAAAAGGAAGAGGAGATACCAAATAGGCGCAAGAGAACGAGAAGATAACTGAGAGATAACAATATGGCAAATCCCTCGGGATCCTTTGATCCTAAGGGATCACTGCCTTAAAGATTATCTGTATCTTTGATATTTCCGCTTGGTTGTTATAAAAAGGGGACAACATTACTAGCCCGAGAGGGGGAGACTATGGTTGTTTTTATGAAATTCACTATTGTAACTTAAACTTTGATCATCGACTCTCTTTAAAAGAGTAGTTACTGTAACTTTGTTTTGATGTTTAATATATAAACTTTATTGTTGTTTTGTCTTTGATTCTGGAGTAATCACAGTAGTGCGTCCTTGGAGGCTAAGGGCCCGACCCTGGTGCATCACTTGCTTCCTGTACCATTATTTTCTGATTCTAAGTCACGTGTGGTTTGATTTCTCTTATTCGCTTTCTTCAGTAATTTTTTGTTCCTTATTATTTCATGTATTGGCTTTGCTATATTTTCATTCATATTTGAATAGTAAGGTTGTCCTCAGCAACTGGAATGTTATGCTGTTCATTCTGGATTTATATCGCATTGTCGTTCCTTTATAGGTTGATACTATTGTATAACATTGTTGTTCCTTCCAGATTGCCATTACTGTTCATTTATAGAGTAACAGTGCTGTGCATTTACAAATCAGTGTTATTGTCTATTTATCTACGGTTTACTTCCAAGTGTGATTGTTGTTCATTGGGATTGATGTTCCATACTAACCGCAATTGATGTTTCATTCACAACTGTGATTAATAATTGTTGTGCCGAAACTCATATTATTGTTTTCTTCAATATAGACGTGATATGTGTAATATTTGATTTGGTTTACTGAGCGTTTACATTTGATTTAGGTTACTGTTCAATATTTCATACTTCACTTAGTTTTTTGTTCCATTTCCGTTTATTGTTTAAATCATTTCTGAGATAAAGATCGTTGCTTAATTCCTGTAGATTGCGATTACTACTTCATTCATTTCTGTAGATTAAAGATTTGTTGATCAATCTTGTTAAATAGATTAGTTGCTATTCCTTTTCCTGTTATTTGAATCATCATTGCTTTGGTGTGAACAGAACAATCTGAGATTATAGTGAACACTGACTATTGTTGTCCAGTTCCAAGGTTGATGATCTTTTCCTTAATTTATTTTCAATTACATCAGTTTACAAAGGGAAGAGTTATGATTACTGCACCCTTGACTGATAAAGTGTTGTAATTCCCTAAGTGAATGATTTGGTTACAAGCATTTCCAGTTTTTTTCATTACATTTAGAGGTAGTTTTAAGCAATTAGTTACTTTTGCAAAAGCACTATATTACTAGCATTACTCTTGAAAAATTACCACCTCAAATTGAGTACACTCTTTGAGATAACAAATCGTACCTGGATTGATAATTAATGTAGGGTAAATAGAGGTGAAAAAGACCCTTTTTATTGCTCAACAGATCCCAAGACCATAGCTCCAATCATTTGTTAGCAATGTAGTACTAATGTTGATCACACTTGTGAAGGCACTACAACCTTCCTTGCGCAAGCATATTATATAAGATGTCATGGCGTCATCCTTGAGATAAGTGCAACAGAGCTTGTTTTGGTAGATCTTGGATTCTTTCATGTCTCACACAAACTGATGGAAAAGATTGTTTGAGGTGCAGTTGGGAGGGGAAAGCAATAAAGCTTCAAAGAAATTTAAACAACATGATAGTGTTGTTGATCTTAGAGATGTTGAATGACAAAGTTTCATTGAGAACAAGTCCACCATCCCAAAAATCTGTGGAAATGCATGTATCGTTCACCAGTGCTGACAATCTAATCACTAAAGTGAAAGAAGATGGGTCAATACCCATGATCAGATAAGCACTACCATTCTCCAACTTGAATTCTAGATGATTATTGTTACAAAAGATGTGATATTTTGGGTTCCTGCAGGTATCATTGGTGCTCAGAGGATATGGAATGGCCTGCTTCCCACAATTGGGACAACTTATATTTGCAGTGATGCACATGTATAAAACCATTGCAAATACCATAAATTGTGTTAACTCAGAGTTGATCTCCATCATTAATGCGTCCTCCATCCAACGCTGATGAACATACAGGAGCATAGAAATAGAGTCACCGCTACGCCTTTGCCTTATACTCTCGATTGGCATAGGATAGACTATGTGATTCAACACCCATAGCAACATCATTCAAAGAGGATTGAAGGATCTACTATATAGTGGAGGAGCATAGGTGTAAATCACACTTTATTGCTAGAGTCCAGAGAAAAAATAGAAAAGCAATTGCTGAAGAAGGTGGCTTACAACTTTTTATTGGGTGTGTATATTACTGCATTTGGACCAACATTAAAACATATGAAACTATAATAATATTTTGGCCATGACATTAATGCTTTCTGTGCATGAGTTGAATCTATACTCAAATGTGCTTCACGAAGCATTCTTGTACTGTTAGTACGAAAACCACTAGTACATGACCTATTCATCTGCCACCAAGAAGGCATATTATTATTGACATTATTAAACAAAACACTCTTCAAATTAACTAAACAAGAAGAATTCTTAATTCAACAACTTTTTCCTCTGAATACCTCTAGCTAACAACATAATATCATAGAAAGGATAGTAATGATTAAAGTCACGAGGCACAAGCATAGAATTATTCGATAAAAATCGTAAAAATATAGACAAAAATGCGGCTCAACAATAGGACTTAAGTTCAGTCCACCCTTTTGCTAGGACTATGAGAAGGAAGAAATGAAGTAGAAGAGAAGAAGGAGTGGACAGAGATAGAAAAAAATTTATGTTTCTATCCCCATGAAGACACACCATGTGAGGAACCTTGGGATGTCAAGGAGGCCATCAAGGCCATGAAAGAAGTGGACATAGATGACTGAATTACTCAAAGGATGAGCAACAATTTCAGTAGGGGGGTGATGATGAGGCTCATCAATAGGTATATCATAAGGGTCATAATTCCATCCTCCATATTTAGAACTATCTCTTTCTCACATATATTTGCAATTTTTGTTATATTATGCTTAGTGAGAGGGGTAAAAGATGTTTTGATATGTCATGTGGCCTAATATGGCTTAATTGCAGGAAATGGAGCATTTTTTAGATTTCCATGCAGGAGCTCAGAGTAGACAGTAGTGAGAGATTATAAGAGGTTTTCCACCTCATTAACTACTTAAATCAGCCAAGATCACCACACTCTTTCTCATCATCTCAAGGTCATTGGTAGCCAACCAAGATGAGTTCATTGGAAGCCAAGCAATTACAATTAAGGAAGATCAAGATCCACCCTTCTCGATTTATGTGAGACAAACATTCCTATTTTCTACGAAGTTGCTAGTATCTACCCTCTTGTATAAATAAACATGTAAAAGAGATCATTAGGATTCAAATTTTTTTTCAGCTAGGTAGCTATCGAGCTCAAGTACTTGGCGTTGTTATTTTTGACTGGTTATGTAACGTATTTGATAGTTATGCGATGATAATGAGAAGCTTCTTTTTTCTTAACCAATTAGTTCGTTCCATAGGTCTAGAGATATTAGGTTTGGGCCCAACCCCATTGGCTTAGGTCCCAACCCCAGTGGCTTAGTTTTTTCCATTTAATTATAAAATAACACCTCAAAATATTGTGATTGCAATATCTATCTCGTCTCTCCCATGGGAGCATGAATGGAAGGATCTACAATCATAGTCCAAAAATATTATGTTTATGGTTTCTTAGAAGAAGGCATATGTTAGTCATGTTTTTTTTTCATGTGCTTATTGTAGCTTAGGATTTGATTTATTGACTAGATAAGAGTTGTTGGCATATATTAGATGGTATTTAAATTCAACTCATCTTTTCTACTACTAGTTATTTCATTTTGTCAATGATAAAAGGGTATATGCATATGATGTTGCAAGGCTATTTGGATCTGCAGGAAAGGGGCCTTTCACCACCTCCATCTTAGACTTCCTCGCCCTCTTTGATGAATCCAAAATTATGCCTTCAAAGTTTTTTTCTTGAGATCATCCTCTTAGATCACTTTGAGCATCTCTCCTAGTGCAAAATAGGCCTTCCAAAGGCTCTAATCTTGGCTAAGGGTGTTGGAAACTTTTCATCCATTTACCTCAACCTCCATCCACCTTGCCATCCCTTGAACCCATCACTCCTACCTCGTAGACCTTCTTGGAAGCCTTCCTGTAGCATTATAGGCCTTCTTGTAGTAATACAGGGCACCTGTAGCAGCCTCCTATAGCAACCTGTTTCTCCACCTGTTTTGACCTTTGATGCAACTTGGACTTAATTTATAAGTAGGTTGACCCCCAGCTGTGACTCCATGATCAAGGGTAGCACCTAGGCCACTCTAACCATCCTTTTACTTCACTACAAAATAGAATAACATTCATTTCTTTATCACGGATTTTGCACAAATAGAGCATTGATTTGTCTCCAAATCTGAGCTAGATAGATGATGCATGAAATATTGAATTATTATTTGGTAGGTTGGCTTCTTGTCTGCAAGTAGATTTGGTAGCTAGATGGTTGATCGCAAGATAACGTAGTTCCCTTTCTGCAAGTAGTGTAGCTCTTATATTTTCATGAATTGATTCAATAACATTCACAAGTTGAAGTTAAAAAAGCATTTTCCATTCTATCATTAGAGGTAGCTTCTAAAATGCACCTTCATTAGTTGGTTTTCCTTCTAATTAAGTAAGAAGAATGGTCTTGGAGCACTATTGATAAAATATCCTAGTTGAGGGTGGCATGAGTAGAATCCCATCTACTGTGCATATAGCTTTGTCTCCTCGGAGACTATACAAACCCCAGGTTGATAAATAGGGTTCAGGAGCCCTTGGGAGTTGCAAAACTCTTGGTACAATACCAGGGCTCACCACTATGAAGATGTGCACTTGTGAAGGCATTAAGAGCTAAGCATGTGAAAGCATGTAGTTACGACACTTAGAATTTCTAAAGAAGACTTGAACACTTAGCAAAGTATGACCAAGGATGAATTTAATTACTCAAAAAGACAGCTCACATGATCATTGAGGGGTTCCAAAATTTGAATGAAGGAAAAATTTTGGAGGGGGTTGTAGCAGCTAATACAAACGTTTTTTCCACAGATACTCACACATTATTTCGTCATTGTGTTGTACATGAAAATCTTGTTTAAGTATTATTGAACAAAACAGGGGGTCATCTAATCTACTTGGAAATTAGAGAGGAATCACTGTTACAAATGAAACATTTGGAAATTGAGTTTGATGTATCTTACCTTGACTTAAATCCTACTAGTGATTATCATTATTGGATTGAATTTGCAGTTGTTGGACTGTGGAAAGACTATAGTATTACACTTTACTCATTCTAAAGTTAGACTTGCTTACAAGGTTCCACATTGCTGAAAATGTTCCACCTCAGAATGTTTTTCGTTGTAGATTTGAAGGGTTTCCATACTTGCTACATGCTGGAGTTCAGTCTGTCCAATCTCGAAGACACTATAAATATACATATAATGGTCGAATAGGTGGAGAAAAATTGTATTAGACATGATTGATATACATATAATGTTCTAAGGTATGGATCAAGATGTCCATATTCGACTTTGGTTAAAAATTCTCAATATGAACATGAAGATGGAGCAAAAAAATCAAGGGGAGAACCCTTTGTTATTGATGTTAGAGGGCAAGAGACTATAGGTAGTGGGAGTAACTGACAAGAAGTATGGACGATATAGACAAGGAGAGTAGTTTTCTGAAGAAGAATATATCAATTTATTACCATCAATAATAAAGGGGGAGATTATTGAAAATGCTTTCTATTGATTTCAGAGGTTGTACAAATGAAAGAGAAAGTTACATAGTCAAATAGAATATTTTGAGATATTTACAATGATATATGGCACGCCTTCTAGAAATATTGTTTTGGTTTTTTATCCCTCATTTGGATACCCTATATTTGGATGCATTTTTACTCAAATTACCTAACTCAAATGGGAGTGTTGGGATGGGGTCCCCTAGGGTCAGTTTTGGGAAAAAAGCCCAAGTTTTTTTGTATAAATATGTAAAGTCTCCACAAATTGTGGTCGCAAAGTGGATAGTTAGTTAAAGAATTAGAAAGGGTTTTTACCCTTCTTTACATAAGTTGAGTCAGCTTTTTGAGGATCTACCCATGTTTTTCGAACCATGGGATTGTATAAATAAGTGTGTCTTAGGATGTCTAAGGGAAGTAATGAAGTTTGGTCTATGGGAGAAGTCTAGAGAGTTAGCGAAGAAGAGTAGGAAGAAAGGCTTTGCAGCTGTGTGCACAAAGGCCATGAGTAGAGTCCACAACTGAGTGCGTGAACCCCTGCAACTGAGTGTGCAAGGAATTTTGAGTCTGTAAGATGAACTGAATATTAATAAAGAAGATTGTTGCAGAAATACTCGTGTTTATCTCTTTACTTCTATTTTGAATGTGCTTTATGCTATGATGGGTTTAAAAAATAATGATGTATTGATGCGCGACTTTACATGATTTATATTGTTATATGAATGCAATTGATGTTAACTATTTATGCAAAGATTACCTTGTTGTATGTTAAAGTCAGAGAACACTTTGGCTGATCTGAGTAAATGTTGGGTTAAGAAGAATCTTTTATGCACGTAAGTAGATAATTAGTCTGTTCAAGGTCTGCTAAAGATATTCGTAGACCTTTGTGGAGGTCTAGAGGCTAATTAAAGGGATTTATATCGATAATCCAAAAGGGATTATCGATTTGCTTGAAGGCGGAATTAGGGTATAAAACGACATCATGCTGATCTTTGGGTGCAGAAACTTGGTTCCAACATCCCCTCATACTGCATTGTGTGAGACTTCGGTCCACGCTCTGCGGATTGATGCCGAAAGGGCCAGCAGTGTAGGGATTTGTTTGGCACAACTAATTCTGAACCTAGATTAGGACCCACTAAGCCAAAAAATGGTTTCGTTGCCAGGGTATGCAGCAGAAAGTCAAGCAGAACAATGTCGGACTAGCCACATAGCAGTTGGTGGAACAGATCAAGCAGGCAGCCACGTAGAGCTTGGCTAAAGTAGAAGTTGCACAAGTGGAGCTCGGGGATCTCCACAATAAGATCTCTGCGCCAACCGAGTGACTCGATGGCGAGTCACAATCTTTGTGTTGGGGGCCTGTTGGGATGGGTTCCCCTAGGATCAGTTTTGGGGCAAAATCCCAAGTTTTGTTGTATAAAGATGTAAAGTCTCCACAAATTGTGGTCATGAAGCGCGTAGTTAGTTAAAGAATCATAAAATGTTTTTACCCTTCTCTATGTAAGTTGAGTCACCTTTTTGAGGATCTACCCATGGTCCGCTGACCATGGGATTGTATAGATGATTGTGTCTTAGGATGTCTAAGGGAAGTAATGAAGTTTGGTCTATGGGAGGAGTCTAGAGAGTTAGCGAAGAAGAGTAGGAAGAAAGGCTTTGTAGCTATGTGCACAAAGTCCTAGAGTAGAGTCAGTAGCTGAGTGCGTGGACCCCTGCAACTAAGTGCGTAGGGAATTTTGAGTCTGTAAGCTAAACTAAATATTAATAAAGAATATTGTTGCAGAAATACCTGTGTTTATCTATTCACTTCTATTTTATATGAATACGCTTTATGCTATGATGGGTTTATGAAATAATGATGTAATGATGCGCGACTTTACATGACTTATATTGTTATATGAATGCAATTGAAGTTAATTGTTTATGTGAAGATTATCTTGTTGTATGTTAGACTCAGCGAACACTTAGGCCGATATGAGTAAATGTTGGGTTAGAAGAATATTTGATGTGCGTAAGTAGTTGATTAGTCTGTTCAAGGTCCACGAAAGATAGTTGTAGACCTTTGTGGAGGTCTAGAGGTTGATTAAAGGGAGTTATATTGATAAGCCATAAGGGCTTATCGATCTACGTGAAGGCAGAATTAGGGTATAAAATGACATCATGTTGATCTCTGGATGCAGAAACTTGGTTCCAGCATCCCCCCATACTGCTTCGAGTGAGACTTCAGTCCGTGCTTCGCAGATTGATGCTGAAAAGACCAGTAGTGTAGGGATTTTTTGGTGCAACTAACTCTGAACCTAGGTCAGGACCCACTAAGCCAACAGGGAGCATAATATATATGTTTGGAAAGCATATTCTAGGACCTTTCCAATGGTATATGTTACTCTCTCTAACTCCTCACGTTTGAAGAGAATTTTTTTTTTTGACTATTCATTACACATTCTACTAGTTGCACCACTCAAGCCAACCAGTGCATAAGACAACCTAGCCAGTGGATAAGTTGACTCTAACAGAATGTCCAAAGCAATATAAATAAGCATTGAGGAGGGGAGTTTTAGTCACTCACTCAAGCCAATTTGGGTCTATATAAGCAAGTGAAGGAGAAATTATGAGTTTCATACCTCATGAACCAAATGAATTGAAGCCAGATTGGAGAGCTTTTCTGTGGGAAGGATTTTGGGCATATTTTTGGAAGGGTTTTTGCCTCTCTTTGGGAAGGTTTTTGGCCCTGGTTAGAAGGTGAGTTGCATATTTATTTTAGAGGTTGAGTTTCATCCATGTTGAAGGAGATTTTTATCCTTGTTCATGGCCAACATTTATTCTTATTGAGGCCAAATTTTAGGTTTGTTATGTGGGGCAAATTCTAATATTTAAAGGCCAAGTTTATGCCTAATTTGAAGGTTGAATCTTAGAGTTTTGAAGGCCAAATTCAGATTTGGTTTGAGGGCCAAGTTCTAATGCAATGAAGGTCGATTTCAATTTTGGTTTGAAGGCTAGTTTCTGGTGTTTTGAAGGTTGAGTTCAAGTCTGGTTTGTAGTCTAAGTTGCAGTCCTATTATAGACCAAGTTTTGGTATAATGTTTGAGGTGACCAAGCTATGTTGTACTATTCTAGGGATATTCAGAGGTCAATTTTGGTTGGCTAAGGTAGTGTTAAGGTATATGTTAGCTAAAGTAGTTTTTATATTAAGGTGATGATATGTAGGATGATTGTGGCCTGCATAAGGTGAGTATTTAGTGCAAAGGTTGATAGGCCACAGGAAGTAGACATTCAAGGTTGTAAAGGCATGTTTGGTTCCAAGTGTGTTGAAATTCCATATGTAACAAAAATAAATCTACAATGATGATTACAAACTTCCATGTGGGTATACATTCTCTTTGGACATATAATAAGCCTAAGCAATGACAGTTGAACAATGAAAACCAAGAGTTGAGGAAGTTGAAGTGTCAAATGGGTAGACCTCTTTTTGATCAAATACATAGAACTGACATGTATTACATCAAGTCTAAAGAGCCAAGTTAAGAAGTCTATTTGAAGAGAAAATTTTTAAGGTTTATAGGTCAAGTGGTTGTTATCAAGGTTGAAGGATCAAGCCTAAGGGTTGCCTGGTTAGAAGATAACTCACTAAAGAATATTTTGAGGACTAAACGTTATTGGTGATAGATCCAAGGAACAACTTGAAGATGTCGGTTGTTGAATACAGTTTGTTGAGTTGGTGCTCAACTAGTAGGGGATTGGTGTCTCTTATAGATTGGTGACTACGTTTTCTAAGTTGGGGCTCAACTAGGGGAATGAAATCTTATACAGGTTGGTGCCTATAAAAGTTGTAAGTTGGTGCTTACTTTCTACAAGGAAATTTACAAAATATTTACAAAGAAAATTTGTATAAGTGTTTCTTATGTAAATATTTTTCTTTCATGATCTATGTGCATCAAATGCTTTAAAAGATAAAAATACTTAGAAATAATAAAACACTAATTGAACCACCCAATCCCCCCCCCCCCCCTGCCCCACCCTTAACACATTCCAAACAATATTTGTTAATAAACTCACCTTATGAATAAATTCCCTTCATAAAAACCACATCATATATTCCCACTTTTATAATTAGAAGAAGTCATCATGAGGTGCAAAGATTTGAAATCAAAACTAGAGAGGAGCCAACTTCTTCAACAAAAGTATTAGTAGACAAACTAACATATTCAACTAAGGAAGTTATATTTAATTCTCATTCAACAAGAGAACATTTTTTTCACAAGAACATGATATACCTACTAAAGAAGAAGAACAAGACAAAGGAATATTCTTTTGAATACCAATATTTGAAGAACTAAAAGAAGGAAATCCAATAGAAGAACCATGTTATCTCTATTATAAAGAATCAATAGGAGAATAAGGATAAGGAGAACTATTCCCTCCTCCCAATGGGCATGAAATAATATTGGGAGGAGGGGGGTATGAAAGACGACCACTTGGAGGAGGAAGAATACTACCTCTTGGAGGTGGAGGAGGTGGAAGGGGAGCTAGAGGAAGAAATGAACATGGAGATTATGACAATGAAGAAGATCCATATGGATTTCCTATCCAATACATCGATATAACTTTCAATATGAAGAATATTTCTCCATATATACGTTTGATTTTAGGTTACATGAACAAAGGACCCATAAATCTTTTTTCTTAGTTTGAAGTACTTTGTAGAAGTTATTATTATTTACAAGATGCTAAAAAATTAAAGTTGTTTCCTCCTACATTAAAACATGGAGCTTTAAAATGGTTTTTTGGATTAGTGATGCACGAGCATGAGGCTTGAAGAAAAAAGACTTTGACTTTTATTCCAAACATAGAAAAAAAATTACAAGCAAAGGAGTGGGATCCTTTAGCTGTCACTTTAAAAATCTTTCTAGATAGGATTTGAGCTAGAATTCAAGGATTTGAATTATCTTGTAATTAATTCAATTATTTAGGCTTAGCTGAGCTTCTTGAGGAGAATATCATGTAGATTATATATTATCTAGGATTAGGCAAATTCGATCCATTGATTTAGGATCTGATTGTTGTATGTACTAGTATTTATGTAAGTTTTGAATTAGTAGAATGGGATTTTGGCTGAGGAGGATTGAAATGTAAAATTTGGAATCTCTCTCTATCTCTATGAATATTGTGCATGAATGGTCAAATCCCAAAGGTTTTAATTTCCTTCGAAATATTTCTAAGTTTTGTTGATTTCCAGTTTGGGTCCTTTAGAATTAGATTTTGTATAATATTGTGTGGTCACATCTAAATCTTCACTCACTATGCATTGAAATAGCCTGGATATGTTTCAAGATCATAGAAAATAATTTAGAGACAGACTAAACTTGGCAAAAGTGCTAAGTCTTGGTGGAACGAGGAAACCTAAAAAATCACAGAAGAGTGGAAACCGTCGAATCGGCCAGATCAACGAATAATATTAATGGAAGAGGAATGGTGGAGATTAAAACCACGTTCAAAATAGAAGAGCGGTCTTTGTAGGTGTAAGAAATATCTCGCGCCTCAAAGTAGTAAATGGTATTTTTCAAATTCACATTATTAACCTGAGGGGTTGACACTTAGCATGGGAAAACCACTTTTCTTGCGCACCCTCAACTTGTTATGCATCATGCAAGATTTCACACAAGATTACACGATAGCCATTGGATCAAGCAGGGTTGATCGATGGTGGAGATCGACCAAGCTAGTTGGCAAGCAGGTGACACGATATCCATTCGATTAGATGGGTCAGATCTAATGATGATTTCGTCGGAAGATGCACGTGAGTTAATTTAAATTTTGAACTCGATAAGGTTATGAACTAGGGTTTTAATTCCTTTTGGTTTCATGGAAAATTTGAAGCTTTGTCATATACCGGCTAAATTAAATAGTTCTGCTATTTTAGCAGAATAACCAAAATTAGAGGTTGATGACTGATACTCCAAAGGAAACCCGAGAAGAAGTTCCACCCGAACTTGAAGGAATAGTTTCTAGTTTTGAACGATTATCCTTAACACCTACAACCAGCCCACCATTAGTGGTATCAGAGCAGCCTATTGACACTGGGCAAGATCTCTGTTATAAAATTATATATTACGAAGCAATGGAACACATAAAATATTGCAGAAATATAAACACATAAAATGTATAAAACAAGAGAGACACAGATATACGTGGTTCGCCCAGTTTGGGCTACATCCACCCAGAACAGCCAATCCTTCCTTTCTATTATCCAGCAAAAATGAAGAGACACAACCTACAGCAGATTCGCTGTAATATCCTCTGTTTTCTCTCACGGTCTCACCTCTCTGTTTCTTGCTCACATGTATTACACAGACTCAATACAATACCCTCATATGAAGAGAGGGGTCGCCTTCTAGGGAAAAAAACCCTAAACTAAACATAAGTTTTATCGTCAGATCATCTGCCTAATGAATGGCCTAGATTGACTAGAAATTACTATACTTTTACCAGGCAATTTTACATCTGTTTTTAGCTTCGGGGGGGACAAGTCCCCCCCATGTGGAGGGGTGTACAAAATTCCTGGGGTATGCATCCGGCTGAAACAAAGACCTCTGAACAATCATGCTCCACACACAACAATCTCCCACTTGGAGAATGATTGTAGCAACTCCATCACTGCTTCATTTGCTTGACAATGACTCCTCTTTGGACTTGGCTATTTCTCATCTTCATCGTCATCCTTGAAGACCAATTGAAACTGAGCATATTCTTAGTTTATCCCTAGTTACAACTTTTTTTAGCATATCTGTAGGATTCTGGCTAGTGTGTATCTTTTCCAGCTTCAACTCTCCATCTTCCAACACTGATCGTATGAAATGGTACTTGAGCTGTATGTGTTTAGTCCTGGAATGAAATGCTGAGTTCTTTGCAAGATGAATGGCACTTTGGCTATCACTGTATGACGTGCCCATATCATGCTCCTTAACCAATTCACCCATAAACCTTTGTAACCAAATCATTTCTTTACTAGCCTCTGTAGCAGCAACATACTCTGCTTCTGTTGTTGAAAGTGCAACAACACTTTGGACTTTTGAAACCCAACTGACAGTTGTTCCACCAACAATGAATACATATCCTGTAGTGCTCCTCCTGTTATCTCTGTCACCTGCCATATCTGCATCAACATATCCCTGTAGAGAAATGTTTGAACCACCAAAGCATAATGCTTGATCTGTGGTACCTTTCAAATATCTGAGAATCCATTTCACTGCCATCCAATGTTCCTTTCCTGGATTGTTCATGTACCTGCTTACAACTCCCACTGCATGTGCAATATCAGGCCTTGTGCAGACCATTGCATACATTAAGTTTCCAACTGCTGATGCATATGGAACTTTAGACATATAATCCATGTCTTCTTGGGTCTTTGGGCACATTTCCTTACTAAGTTTGAAATGGCTAGCAAAAGGTGTACTAACTGGTTTTGCATTGTGCATGTTAAATCTTTTCAACACCTTTTGTATGTACTCATTCTGAGACAATGTTAATTTACGATTTTTCCTGTCTCTAGTTATTCTCATACCAAGGATTGTTTTGCAGCTCCCAAATCCTTCATTGCAAATGAATTTGTCAATTTTCTTTTGAGCACATTTATTTCCTGCATGTTAGATCCTGCAACAAGCATGTCATCTACATGCAATAACAATATAA
>APFE031721377.1:378279-429186 GCA_000404065.3 Pinus taeda | reverse complement strand
AAGTTCATTTAATTGAAAAGATACATAATACGTACTTATTATAATCACATAAAAAACACCTATGTAAATCAACTTTTTAAAATTCCATTATATCTCATTAAAAAAATAAAATCTCTATTTATAAAATTAATGTACAAACATTGTAACACATAGAAAAACCATATAGATGATGTGTAAGACTAACGTAAGAAAGAAAATAAATTATTTGTTTACTATTAAAAAAATCTATATATACATATAACCTTAGTTTATATATAATTAAAAAATATATGTTTTATAAAATTTCTAATCATATTAATATTCAGTTTACATTTTAAAATCCAGTCTTATAAAATTATAATACACATACAAAATCATTATTACATTTTCTTCTACAATTAAAAGTTTTATTATATCTCATAAAATCACATAATATTAGGCACAAAACTATTTTGTATATACAAAAAATGGTCAATTAAGTATATCTAAAGTGGTCGAGAATGATTGTTATCTTTTCCACCTAAGTTTAATTTTCCCAAGTAACATGTTGATCTCATATGTATTGGAAACATAAAACAAGGAATTTCAGTGACCCTAGTGTGGGAAATAATGTTAAAGTCCACCCATCTCATTGCTCTTTATTATTTCAAGTCCTTAGCATAAAGAGTTTCTTAAACAATCTAACGAAGCTTCCACTACGTGCACCAAGTGGATGACATTAGTCTCAATAGAAGTTATAAGTAGGCTACAAAAGGCTGAATTGATAGAAACATTGAAGATATTGGGCATGGGAGACACTAGAATTGTCTAAGTGGAGGTGAGGATGATCCACCATTGTTCCAACCTGGGATTGTTACATCACTATATTAGAGGCCATCTCATATTTCTTCCTTCAATGGGCAATCATGGAAGCCTTTATCTCTGCTTCTTATTATCTCTAATCCAATAATTGTTTCTCTAATTCCTCCTTCCACCTTTTTTGTTGTTTAGCTAAAGAAGCCACAAATTTGCTTGTCTCCTTTGCATTCATTTCATAGTGCTTTAGACCCTCTTGGAGCTCCTTTATATTTAAATAATACAAAAGTAGATATGGAAATGAGAATGCACTATGAATGGATACACACACTATGAAAGAAGACACCTATCAAGATTAGTTATACTTGGATGGAGGACCAAAGCTACTCTAAATGGCATTCATGTTTTTTACCTCCGAGTTAGCCATATTTAATCCCACAAGGTTTGTAGACATCCCACATGTGAGAAAATTTTCCTCCCCACCTCCTTATTAGCAATGCCTTGGAAGGGGACTCAATAGCCTTGAGGATGAGATTATAAGAATTAATGGAGACACACATGAGGAAGCAGAGATGTAACTTTAATGCATTCATGGCCCTTCATGAGCTTTTGAATAGCAAACTATAGCTAGAGGACCCTAAGAGTAATCAATTTCTTTTGAGAATGCAAACAATCCTCCCTTTTTTTGGAAAAAAAAAACTCTAGCTAGAGGACACCAAGAGTACTTAGTTTATTTTGAGGAACAAATGATCGTCCCCATGGAAACTATAGCTAGAGGACCCCAATAATACTCAATTTCCTTGAGGAAACAATTGATCCTCTTGATGGGTCGCATAAATAGGAAAATAATCATTTTTGGAGGCATTTACTATGCAAGGGCTTGATGGAGACAACCAAGAGAGAATATAGGGGGCTTTTCCACCTCATTAACTCTCTAACTTGACTTGAGATCATAGAATCCTCACTCATAGCTCGAATTCACTAGCAGTAGAGGGATTCCAACTACATATGAAGATCATGGAGGACCAGTTCCTTAAATATCGAGATATTGGAGCGAATAACTCCCTTTTCAAGGGAGTTTCCATCATATACCTTTTTTTTATAAATAAACCAGCCAAAAGGCTCATTAGGATTCAAATTGTTGTTACAACTAGGAGAAACTACTGAGAACCTAGTGCTTGACATTGTTATTCTTATCTTTCATATGATGTATGTGACTATCAATTTTTGTGACTAAGAATTTTACTATTGGTCTACATATGAGTTATCTTTGGAGGGGTGAAACCCTTAGGTTTAGGCCCAACCCATAGGATTTAGTGCCTCATTTGTATTTCTTTCTTGTTCTCATTTCAAAGCATTCCAATCCTTTCCTTGTTTTGGTAGATATATCATAAAAAATTGTAATTGCAAGCTTTCCTATCACCTCTCTTGTGGGAAGAACGATGGGAAAGATCCATAATAACGACTCAAACATATTTTTTTATGATTTCTTGGAAAGTGTTAAATATTATATTGCAATGAATGTTTCTACATGTTTAATCTTTGCAACTTAGCAGTTAGAAAAACTGGTTTGGCAATAGATTGTGTTGTATGTTAGGGTAGACTTCAATAAAATTCAAATCATGTTTTCAAAGATTATTTACTTTGTTGCAATAATGATCATTCGATGCATGTATTTAGCTAGATGTAGGAATTATGTTGATTTGTAGTGGTGGGCACGCCTTCCAGAACTAGATGGACCTTTCCATCTCTGCCCTAAGAACCTCACCTTACTTCCAAACTCTGTGTCTGAATTGACTCTATTAAGGTAAATGAAGGACATCGTGGGCATCAAATTTGGTGAAAGATAGACCTACGATGGGTACCAGTTTTGGCTAAGGGGGTCCCGCACCTTGCATTCACCTCCTTCTACCTTCATCCACCTTCCTCTACCTTCAAGAAACCATTTATGTCCTAAAAAATCTCTTGGACCCTTCTCTTATAGAAAAATAAGGCCTCCTATAGCACCTACTGTAGGAGACTTGTACCATTATTTATTCAACTAGTTTTGCACCATACTTTGACTCTGGCATATTTAAATTGAATAATGTCCCCCACACTATGATTTGATGACTAGGGAAGACCCTAGGACCACTCCAACCTCATCTTTTCCTCCTTGCAAACATCATATAGCAAAACAGAGTTAGAGTTAGTATTTTTCTTCATAGGTATGTTAAAGATTGGATCCCTCATTTTCAAAAATGTGTGAGTAGATAAATGGGATGCAAGTAGGTTATTGATTTGGTTAAGTGTGCAAGTAAAGTTGCATGATTTATTTCTGCGAATATATTAGCCTTTTGCTTTCTTGAAATTTAAATTATCATTTACATGTAATGAATGCCATTTTCACCTTTGTAGTTAGAATTATGTTCATTTATTCTTTCATAAGAATTTTTCACTCTAACTAGTTGGAGGAGTGGTCTCTAAACACCTTGATCTGATTTCATGAATGAGGGTGACATGAGTAGAACCTAACCTATTGTGCATATAACATTGCCACCTCTAAGTTTGTACGAATATGTTTTCATTGCTACAACATCGTCCAAAAAAAATTCCTACACTTAATTTCAGAGCCTTCCTTGGTCTTGTATGTTTTCATCGCAAACATTGAAACTCATTTCGTCTGTTTTCTTGAGGATTTTTTGGTCCCCTTTACAGGATGGGAAAAATTTCATCTTTTCGCATGTTAACTGTCACACAATGTGTTTAAGCCTGTTTTGGTGGTCTCAAGAGGTCATATTTGTGTAAGTTAGTTGTTCTAGCCATTTTAAACATCTGTCGCACTCATTTCCAAAGTTTCAATCACTATCACACAAGTGTCATCATGGTCGTCGCAAAGTGTATCTTTGGTATCGCACTTTTCATAACTTGTCGTAAAGTTGTCACACTAAGGGAACTACATTTTCATGTATCCTAGATGATCTATGTTGTTGTGTCATCAAGTACTCTAAGTGTGTGATCATAGTCGAAGTCTCATCGATATTCACATCAATCTCACCGATCCTGCACAACCATTTTTTGAAAATATTTCCAACCAAGAAACCTGGCTTCACCCGGCCTCCCTGAAATGTGCATTGCAAAATATCCTTCCACTAGCTATGACCTTACATCTTGGCACTATGCAATGTGTAGTTCCTTCCTACCAAGATTGTTGCATTTCGCAGTTTTAGTGCTCAAGCCCTGACCCTAGCTCCTAGAATTGTGTAATCCTTCTGCCCATCCTAGCCTTAACTACGCATTGCGCAGTCTCTAGCAAAAAATGCATGCCTTGGGCCACTAGTTTTCACAAGTTCACAATGTGCTAACCTCCTTTGTCTCCAGGAACTGCGCAATATTCTAACCCAATGCTAATCAACTCATCCTGTCACCCTAACTCCTAGAATTGTGTAGTTTTCTACCTCATCCCAGCCTAGACTACACACTGTGCAGTCTTAGGGATCAAGGTTCACCTCTGATAGCTTGAACTACACAAATCTATAGTCGCTAAGTCCCTCTCCCATATTTCTCCCTAGTTCTGGCCTTGACAATGCATCAATAGGCACTATCATAGACTAGAGGTTTTTCTAGCTGATGTCGTCTCATAATGAGTGAATTGAAAATACAAGTACCTTATCATAACATGGAGAGACAATAAAGAATGATATTAAGGAAGGAAACATGTTGAAATACATCTTTGTAGATGAGTATTTAAGCTGATCAACCAAGAGAAAGCAAAGGGACACTATATTTTTATCACAACTCAAGACTTGAGATCATTGAAGATTCCCTACCACTAACCCATGTGAAGGTGAAAGGAAAAACATTCTCAAGAAGACACTCAACACACAACAACTGCAGTGGATTGACATTAACACATCATTAAGCAGTATGTGTCAATAGTGTCATGTCATGTCACATAATGAGTTGTCACATGCCACACCATTATGGTGGATTATGTAATTGATGTTTCAAAATGTATTGTAAAGTGAAAGTCCAAAGGACATGTATGGAATACGAAGAGTCATGTAAAGTTGAAAGGTTATAGAAGTCAAACAGTCATGAGGAAAAATGAAGAGTCACAAGGAAGGTGAAGCATCACCTCCTCATTGTTATATATACACCCTCATTGTAAGAGAAAAGGACTTTTTTACCTTGGCTCCTCCCGCAAGGCAATAGAGAGATAAGCTAGTTCTTTTGAGTAAGGAGTGGCTCCAACGCTTCACTATTGGAACTAGTGGTGTTCATTTTATACATGTGTCTTGGAAATTTTACTTAATATAAGAAGCCTTATGGGCCAACACATTCTTCGTGCATGAATTGTGGATATTTTTAAGACTATTCTATGAATGTTTGTAATTTAAGTTTTCTTTCATCCATGCTAAAGTAGTTGAACTATTTCGATTATTTTGGTACTTATCATATTGACATTGTGTTGCAGTTTCTATTATCACTGCCGCATCCTCATGGACAATTTCACTGGATATGAGACATATATTCCTTGTTACATTGGTTGCAATGACTATCGCATCTCTTTGGACTATTCCACTTGATGTTGTATGGACACTTCTTATTCATGTGTGTCTCTACTAGGGTGGTACTACTACCTCTCTCTTAGAGGCTTACTTCTCCTCCCCTCCACATTGAAATAACTTTGACACACATACAATCAAATAATCACCAGGAATAACCCCTTTCTTTTCGAAGACGCATTTGCACTCCTCTCCCTTGCTGACAGCTAGATCCAAGGCATATCTTTAAGATAATAGGAAAATGATCCATATTCTAGATGGGGATCCTATCCCAAATGGTGTGAGGTCTAATTGGGACCACATATCGAGGAGAACCCTTGAATGATGGCAGGTCCAACACCATCAACATTTCTAGCGCTAGAAGGAGGGAAGCCAATTTTTTATGGTTGATAACCTCACCAACCCCAATCTTACTTCCTCTCATCAAGGCAGTAACATCCTAAGCATCTCACCTTGGTACATTCCCAAAGTTGATAATTCTTCTCAACCCAAGACTGTACAAACTTGTGAAATCTCTTACGACTAGATGCAGACAATCTGCCCCATCACTTGAAAGTCTACAATAGTTATTGGATTGATACCCAGAGTTCATAATCTTCCATATTTTCCAAAGAAGAACCAAACCAAACCCACTTGGATAGTGGTCTCAATAGTTGAAGATTTGGTTCTCTCCACCCTTGAAGAGTTAGTAGATTCTAAAAAAAATACAAAAAAACTAGAGAAGCCTTCAACCTTCAACGATGGTGACGGTGATAACATGGTACTCTAAGATGAAACTTTATGTGGGTTAGGTAGTCAAGAAGAAGAAGAAGAAAACCAAACATATTATGATGAAGAAGAGGAAAACAACGACGAATACATGGAAGACCAAGATCTGGGTTGGATGACTCAGGGCCCACTTGCACTGTGGGGTGTGTTACACAAAATGCCAAGGCACTCGGAGAACCTAGTAATGAAGTATGACCCTGATAAAGAAATAAAAGTGGAGGACCATCAAGACAACTTCTACCTACACCTGCAAACACTTGAGGTGCATTATGATGATGTTGTATGTATAATTTTTCTGTGTACTCTCGATCCATAATTGGAGGGGTTTTAAGATACTATTTCTTGAGAATTCACTAATGATAAAACCCCCACCATGCTTTTAAAAGAGCTGGGAAATCTCAAGATGGAGCAAAAAGAAAAGGTGAAATATTTCAATCAGAGGTTTCACTATATCTTGAAAATATTTCTATAAGACACAAAACCTCATGAATCCATCCATATAAACTATTTCACGTCTTCCTTGCCAACAAGCATTGCACAGTTCATGAAAATAACAGTGAAACCAACTTTTGCTGAGACTTTTGAAGAGGTGATCACAATTGAAAAGGACTTGCGTGATATTGGAGTCATCGCAGATGATGAATCAAAAAAGGACTCCAAAGACAGGAGGAAAAGGTCTTAAGCCTCTGTAAGTAAGGCCAATGAAAAGGAAGGAATTGATCTTGAGAGGTTGACCTGAACTATCAAGCCTTTGTCCACTAAGTTGGAAGAGTTGAAACAAAGGTCAAGTGAGGCTACTGTGAGTAGCAATCCTCCGAAGTTCAACTTGCTGAGAAGGACTTCCAACTCTTGCAGCAGCAAAAAATAGCCAGCTAAGTCTACACAAAGCTCGAACGTTGTGATGAGTATCAAGAGTATGGGTATGGATCAGTAATGTTCATTTCACCAAGAATATCATTCTGAAAAAAAAAAAAATGCCCATAATGGAACTACAAAGTAAGCACTCTGGCTACACATTTTATCAACACAGTGCTTACTGATGAGCAAACCAAGCCTGCGAAAGAAAAGGAAGAAATTTTTGTGACCGAAGAGACTCTAAGCATGGGTATTGTAATGAACACATTCAATCACATACTCACAGCCAAAAAGAGCAATGCCAAAAATAAACCATCGAGTGATGACCCAACCCAAAAGAAGAGCACTCAATATAACTTAAGAAGCTAAGGGTTGGCTCCCACAGAACAGTTGATGAAGCATAAATTGAAATATTTTTTTTAAGGAATATCAATTCACCAGTCAACTCGATGTGGAACACTAAGAGCAACTCTAGAAATGGAGTTACAACGAAAAGTACTTCCAAAAGAAGTAAAATTAAGTTCATCACTTTGGAAGTAGTAGATAAGTAAACTCCCCCAGACACTTTGGAAATATCTCCCATGCTAGATTACAACGTAGTTGAAGAGATGAAGAAATATCGCGTTAATATCTCACTTTTCGAATTAACAATGCTCGCAAGCTAGCGAGACATGCTCCTACACGCACTTAGACATTCTGTCTCAGGTAAAAATGCTTCTTCACAGAAGGGATCCAAATCCCATAAGTCCTATGGTTCCCTAGAGTTTGTAGTTAATGCTTTAAAATTCAATGTAAACAAACTTTTCCCTCTGTTTTTCTTGACATTTGAAATTTAAAATTATAATGTACACAATTTCTTAGTTCATTCTAGTGCATTGGTAAATGTAATGCCTCTATTTGTCGCAAAAAAAATCAACGCAAAGTGCGATAAAGCGTATGCACATTTTCATTTAACTGGATAGGACTCTTGTCCATGTAATTAGTGAACTAAAAATTGGGCTTATTTATTTATAATTTGATCACCGAGTTCACCAATGTATAAATATAGTAATTGTCGACATTCTGGAGTATTGTTGAGCAAAGACTGGTCCAGCAAGTTACATGGGTATTTTGTGATGGACTGGTCACATTTGTGGCTTTCATACAAGGGAAGAAGCAATCAGATATAGGTGCACTCAGAGCGGTACATGAAACACATAGTAACTCCCTTAGAGGGTGAGAATGAGCCAATGGATTTCAGAAATCTCATCTTTGGAAATTTCTTCTTGGAAACTAATTTGGGGTATTATCTCTCTCATCCATCTTAATTCCTCCAGACACATAGTTGGAGCTCCTTCCTACTCCAACTAGTGAAATTGGAATTTGTACAGTTAGTAGTAGTAGTAATAGTAGTACTAGTGTACATGGTTCCAAAACATAGGAGGGCTCTAGAGTTGGTTGTGTTTTAGTAGACCCATAATGGAAAATACCTCTAATCTCGAGCTACATAGAATTTGAGTGCACAAATAACACCGTAGAATAAGAAGCACTCATATTGGGTTTGCAAAGATCCATCGACCTCAACTTTGTCGTTCTCAAAGAAGTAGGTGACTCAAAATTTTTCATATGGCAGGTACGTGATACTATACACTGTGTATCACCTCATTTGAAAAGTTATCAACAAGAGGTATGGTGTTTGATTTCATATTTCCAAGATTTTAACACTATTTATTTTCCTAGAATATGTAATGCAGCTGCGGTGCATTAGAAAATGTTTCTACTAGGTTATCACCATTTAGGGATGGTTTTTCTGTAGCAATTCTTTATAAACCATCAGTCCCTAGTAATATTACTAATTTGTGCATTTTCAATGATGACCAACAGATACTGCACTTTATGGCGAACATTGATGTATTCAAAGATGTAGCTATTGATGAAGATGAGCATAATAAAGTGTTGTAGGATGAAGCTTGCACAAGCAAAGGGAACCTCATGTCAAAAGGTTGTATGATTTGCAAAACTACTTTTGAGTGCTAGTCAATGCGAAAACCCATCGATCAACTGTTACAAGAGAAAATAAATATGGGAACATAAAAGAATCTAAAGTATGTCAATTTTGGTACTTGTTTCATCCCACAAGAACGATAGGCTTTCATCCACGTATACAATAAGTATAGATATGTATTCGTGTGGACATATGATGAGCTCAAAACTTATGACACACAAATAATCCAGCATGCGATTCCAATCAAAGGAGGGGCCAAGTCATTTCAGTAAAAGCTACGAAAGGTAAATCTGATGCTTGAGCCCCTGACTGAGAAAGAATTAAGGAAATTTTTGGATGCTCAGATCATATACAAAGTGTGACATTCTACCTAGGTATCTAATTTGGTCCCGGTGAGAAAGAAGTCCAAGGAAATCTGTCTGTCTGTCAATTTCCGCAACTTGAGCTGCTCCTCAGGAAAATAAAATTACCCCATGCCATCTATGGCACAAATATTATAAACAATATCAAGGTCAGAGATCTTTTCTTTGTTGGATGGGTATTGTGGTTATAACTAGGTTCTAGTCTCACAGCCTAACAGACTGAAGACAACTTTCCGTGTGAAGTGAGGTACATTTTCATTTAAAAGAATGCCATTTCGGTTTAACAAAGTTGGTGCAACATTTTAACGTGCCATGGAAATCACATCTAATGGACTGATCAGGTAGAGTGTAGTGGTCTATCTTGACTATTCACGATATTTTCCAAGAAGAGATCTGATGACATACACCACTTGAATAAAATTTTTAAGCAATGTTGCAAATACAAGATATCTCTTAATCCCAGAAAGAGTATTTCTGCAGTGTCCGATGGGAACCTCTTGGACCATATCATTTCCAAAAGTGGGATTAAAGTTTACCCAGAGAGTGTCAAGGAAATTACACAGATTCACTTCCCTATGAACAAGAAATTTATATATTCTTTGCTAGGGAAAACCAACTTCCTCCACAAATTCATCTCCAATTATGCTCGGATTGTGAAGCCTATATAGGATATGATCAAGGATGCGATATATAAATGGGATAAAATGGAAAAGGGAATATTCTCCTGTACTAAGAAATCCATTGTAGAAGCACCTACTTTGTACAACCCATATTTTAGCAAATATTTATTGTTGTACACTTTCACTTCTGACACTTCTCTCCTTGTTGTGCTGACACAAAAGGATGATCAAAACAATAAGCAGCCAATATCTTTCATGAGCGCTATCCTCCAGGGACCTAAACTTAACTATCCCGCCATTGAAAAATAACTGTATTCAGTATATAAGGTGATGAATAATTTCTGACCCTATCACCTAAAAGAACATTACATCATTTTTGTTATGCACCTAACAGTTAGATCATTGTTCGTTCCACAAGAGTTGGGTGAGACAAGGGCAAAATACATGACTAGTTTATAGGAATACGATCTAGATTTCAATCCAGTTCATAAAATCAAGGGCCACGATTTATTTTGGCTAGCAGTAGAAGTAGTGGATGCAAATGAAGAAGACCCTTCCGTATGGGAGCATGAGATCAAAATCTATATTGTTGAGCAAGCCTCCCCCACTACCATCACAAACTATTAGTATGTAGATGTGTGCCAACACCTTGATCATAGCACCATGCCCTCCCATTTATCTACACAGCAGAAGAGGACACTCAGGCTTAAATAATTATCTTATCAGCTCATGCATCGGATGTTTTTTAGAAAGCACCATAATGGAGTATTTCTCAAGTGCCTAGAAGCACATGATTCATAGATAGTATTGCGTGATATCCATGATAAACCAGCCGAGGGACACTTCACGGGTAACACAACAACTCATAAGGTTATGTGGGTCAGTTTCTAATATCTTACATTATTCAAGGATGCTCATGCTTATTCCCACAAGTGTTTGGTCTGTCAAAGGTGTGTCGATTGAAACAAGAAGTCATCCACCCCATTACAGCCTATCACAATGGAAGAACCTTTTCAAGAGTGGGGCTTGGATAAGATTAGAGAAATATTTCCACATTCGTCAAAGAATCACCGTTATATTCTCACTGCTATAGAATACTTTACATGGTCGACCGAAGAAGTTTCACTCAAACAGGTGAATGATCAAGAGGTTATCAACTTCCTTAGGCAGAATACCATTTCCAGGTTTAGCATTCCGATTTTACTTTATTTCAATAATGCAAGATATTTTTAATTGTTAAAATTATATGATTTGGCATTAGAAAATGGAATTTTATTGAAAAAATTAGCTAATTAATATCCGCAGGGGAATGGTATTACTGAATCCATAACTAAGAACCTTATCTATATCATCAAAAATGTCATCTTCTCAGAACAAAGGGGAGCTCCGCTTTGGTAAATTCCTTATGGGTTGACCGAGTCATGCCAATTCCATGTTTGAACACCTCTCCTTACTTCCTAGTGTATGGAAAAGAAGTCATCCTTCCCCCTAACATCTACTTGACTACTCTCCAACTTTCGTGAGAATCTCAGGGCAAAGCCATGTTTATTATTTCAACATAGAATGGACATTCCTCACAAGCTCTAGGAAGAAAGGCTAAAAGAAAAAGAAAATTTTTCCCTTCACCAGAGTCATATCAAGAGGTGGTTTGACAAGAAGTCTATAGGGAAAAATAAGTTTAGTGTGGGTGACTTAGTCTTGAAGTGGGACAAAGACCATGAGGACAAAGACAAACACACCAAGTTACAATCCTAGTGTATTGGACCATTCATGATTGATGAAAATCTTGGCTAAAACAAGTATCATCAACAATCATTAGACGGGAGGATTTCACCTCTCTTCGTCAATGGCTAAGACTTAAATCAGTATTTTCAATGCTGGTGTAGGGTTGTTCCCTACACTGTGTACATAGTATTTTATTCTTTGCTTGATTTTGTTTTTTTCATGTAAATAAATGTTGCATGTCAATGTGTCTCCCAACTTTTGTGTGTGCCGCTGAGTTAAAGGAGAGTCTTGTGACACTTCAACATTTAGCTAACCTTCTGTTCATTTTCCTTGTGTTGGTTATATCTTTTTGGTTGATGAAGTTTTGATGGAAAATATAATCCATCTATGAGGATTGTTTTCGTTAAACCATTAACATATGTCTATTCAAGATAACCTCATGCCCACACTCGATTTTTGTGCTTCAATGTTGTCAATCATATCCAATTAGTAGAAGAGGAGAAGGGGAAATATCTAAACGAGCAGCCTTAAATGAAAGGTCTCTATATGCTTCTCTAAAGGAACAACCTCTTCTACTCTCAATAAGTAAGGATCCATCTTCCACCCATAAAATGAATAACTTTCAATGCATAGTCCTATACAATAAATAAATAAAGGAAAAAGAAGAGAAATCCTTCCTAAGCCGAGAGGTGAAGCAATAAACTCTGTCGGGGTACTATCTAGGCTCGCTTGCAGTGGAGCAATGCTTGTGTTCCTCTAGTGACTCTGTTGGGGTACTGTCCAGACCTATTAGTAGTGGAGCAACACCAGAGATTAAAAAAACATATCCTAAAATTCTAAAGCTTGCAAATATACTACCCTTTCATAATTTCAAACATCACGATATTATTGATCTTATGTGTGTGTTCAACCGAGAAAGGATAGAGGGGAATATTTTTATTCGTGAGGTAAGTGGAGAAGTAGGGGTAATCCAAATGATGAATCAATAATTCCTGAATAAATAGACCCTACACAAAGAGTTTAACAAGGAAAATAAGTTGGAGTTCTACTAGTGTATCACGAAGTGTTGTCATTGGGACATACACTGTCCAAAATATTTCCTACACTTTAATTTTGGATTCTAATGAGGTTCTTGGAATCAGTCATTCTGTAGCCACTTCTTAGTTGGTTGATTCCTTGTTAAGTCTTTGAGCTCCCTCTTGGATCATAAGAGTCGAAGTGAATTTCTGGCACATGCTTAGTCTACAACAAGTTTGTGAGTGCATTCTTTTGTGCAATCTTGTACACGAATAACATAGTCCATCAAGATTGTGCTTTTGTGATGATAAAACCTTGTCAGTAATAAATGCATGATTTCATTGACAGCCTCTCAATTTTGGTTATGATTGTGCTTTTGTTTCAGTGAGTTTTCTCAACTGTCGCTTTTGTGCGCCTTCAATTTCACAAGTGCCACTTTCATGTTTTCAACTATCGCCTTCAATTGATTTGGTCCTAATTATTTTTGTTTTCATGTTATCTTAGGTTTGGCATGTGTGGTTTTCATTTACAATAGCATATCGCAAGTGTCGTTTGTACTTTTCTCTTTATATAGAAAATGTCATCTTTTAGCATGGGAAGTTGTGTCACTTATTGTATAAAGTGGAGTTTTTTCTTGTTTCAAAGGGTAAATTTGGTGTTGATGATTCCCTCTAGTCATGTAGATATGTTTTACACTCATTCCCAAAGATTTATGCACTATCGCACAAGTGTCATCACTGTCATCGAAAAGTGTACCTTTAGTGTCGCACTTGGGGAAATCCATTTCAATGTTATTGCATTGAGGTCAGTATGTTTTTCATGTATTATAACTAATCAATGTTGTGCCTTCAACTATTCTAATTGTGTGATCACACTCAAGTCTTTTCCTTATTTAATTTGATCTCACTGATTCCACACTTAGCCTTATCCAAAAATTCCACCCCTAGGCAACTTGACCTCACTCATCCCTCCTAAACTATGGATTGCATAGTCTCAGCCCTCAAGCCCTGACCTTGCCTCTTGGAACTATGTACTACACACTCACAGGGCCCTACCTTAACCCTTGAGCTCTAAAACTGTGTAATTTCTACCTCCCAGCCTGCCTTAAGTAAGCATTGCGTAGTGCCAAACCTCAAGCTTCTAGCATGACACCTTGAGTTGCACAAATGTGTAATCCTTGAGACTGCTCTCCCTCCAGAATTCTACATTGGGAAACTTCAAGCCTCAATATTGACCTCCTGATTCCCCCAAATGTACAGTCACTTAGCCCATGCCCTCAGAAATATGCATTACATAGTCTCAAGGCTCAAGCCTCTAGCCTGAGCCCCTGAGTCCCACAACTATGCAATCCTTTGACCCTGTCCTTCTTGAACTATGCATTGTGAAGTATCAAGCCTCAGTCTTAGACCTTGGCCTCTGGAACTATGCAATCCCTAAGTTAGCCACTCAATCAATCACTTGTTCCAGCCTAAAAAGTTATTTCATGAAGCATCTTATGCTAGGGGTTTATTATACTGATGTTGTCTTATCATGAGTATTCTATTATGTCATGATAGGATAATGATGAAGGAAATGGAGAAGGATACCATGCTAGAAGACAGATAAGGAGATGAGGAAATAATATGATCATCATGAAAGAAGACAAAGGAATAATGGATTACAACAGAAGACAAAATATCAAGACCACATGAAGACTCCATCTGATTCACAACCCTTTGTAGGGTGGACATGAATAAAAAATATTATATCTTATGAATATTAACTATTGGATACATCTCTTATTGAAGATAGAAATAAATAAGTAGCAAGAAGGACAACTTGACACTACCATATCATCATGCAGTCCATGTCATCAATGTCATGTTATGCCTTGTCACGAGTCATTATTTTCCATGTCATTTGTGGATTATGTAAATTCAATATTGGAGAAATTTAATATAAAGTGGAAGCCCAAGACTCATCTATGTAATATGAAAAGTCATGTAGGAGGTTGAAAGGTCATTGAGAAGTCAAAGAGTCATGAGGGTAGTCCAAGAGACCCAAGGGATGTGAATGATCACCCTGTTTTTTATATATACACCCTCATTAATCATATAAAGGAATTTTCACCGTGTCTCCTCCTACCAGGAATTGGAGAGGAAGATAGATGTTTTGGAGGAGTGAGTGACTTATCTAATGCTCCACTATTGAGGCTAGTGTTGTTCATTGTCTTGATGTATCTTGCAAATTTTACTTAATATAAATGCTTTCTAAGACAACATGCTTTCATGCATACGTCGTGAATATTTTAAGGCTATTCTTTGAATTTTTGTGATATATGTTTTTTTCATCTGTACTAAGGAAATTGAACTATTTCAGTGGCTTTGATACTTATCTTGTTGAAGGTGCATTTTATTTGTTTTAAAAATCATTGCTTGCTTGTGAACTATTTCATTGGTTGATCAACGATTCATTCATATGTATATGCTCATGTGCCTTTTATAGATTAGTACTATTACTTATCTTTAAAAGGACCACTTTCTCTTCTCTTTCAGTAGAAGGACCTTGATACTTTACGTAGCTGAAAATTTCACAAGGCATACTCCCTTATTGATCTAAAAATACCTGTGTATTACTCTCTTGTGCTGAACTTTGTAGCCAAGGAAAATCTATAAGAATATATGAAAATCGGGCCAATACTCTGGATGGGTTTCCCATTCCAAATGGTGTGAGGTCTAATTGGGACTTCACATCGGGGATACCCCCTTGGTTGATGGATTTCTAGCACCATCAACAAGGAGATGGAGGAGATATTTCTCGATACCTTACTAGAAATTTCAAATTTTAGTTTTCTATAATTTCAGATATATTCCTTATGGAAGTTAGAGTATCGATTAGTACTGAAATCAACTTCAAACAAGTAAGTTTGACAATGTTTCTATAACTTAATTTATCGAACATTTTATACTATCAATATTTCAAATATCTAAGTACACATATATAAGTTCTTCAAATAAAAATTTCATAATCATATTTTTAAAATTGGAAACGTGATATGTTGTATAAGGTTGTTCTTAGGAAGATGCCAAAAAAGGTAGTTTTGGGAGAAATGGACCTGTTGAAGGTAGAAGTAGTAAGAAAACCTAGTGAAGGAAGAACTAACAAGTAGGCTTGGTGAGGAAGAAGTAGCAAGTAGACTTGGTGAAGGTAGAATCATCTAATAGACTTGGTGAACGAAAAGTAGAAAGTAGACTTAGTGAAATAGGTTGATTCTTATGAATATAATATAACACGAGGGATTGTTGTCTCTTGTAGGTTGGCTCCTATAAATATTACAATAGAGGGGATTGGTGTTCGATGTGGGTTGGTTCTTGGAAATCTTGCAGGAGAGGAGATTAGTTTCCCTTGTAGATCAGTTCCTATAAATATTGTAGGAAAGGGTATTTGTCTCTCATGTAAGTTGGTGCCTATAATTATTACACTAAGAGAGATTGGTTTCTCCTATATGTTGGTGCCTACAAATTTTTCAAGAAGGGGTATTGGTGTCTACTATAGTTTGATTCCTACAAATATTGTAGCAAAGGGGCTCTGTGTCTATTGTAGGTTGGTTCACACAAAGTTTTAATAGTAGGTTGGTGACTAAAAAGTTTGTATTAGTGGGTTGGTTCTTACAAAAATATGTTATAGAGAATTTTTCATTTATACCTTGTGTTCCATATATGAGATTATTTGGTTATGATTCATGAATATTTAAATAATGAAATCTACCCCCTTGCCCCAACCCAATTACAACTATAAATTCAACAACAATTATCAAATTAGGTTCCTTTGGAAGTAACCCAACCACTAGAAGGACGATCACAGAGGGACCATGGCTAGTCATGAAGGTTATTTAACAAGCAAAGCTCCATTATGTGATGGAACACATTATTCCTTCTAGAGAATAAGGATGAGAACTTATCTAATGTCTCTTTCTTTTGACATTTATTGATATGTAATGGATGGTTACAAAGCTCCTTGAAAACTCTTCAATCTTATCAAGATGGTATGAGGGCTTGTGTAAATAATGAAAAACCAATGAATGGAATCTAGTGTGGCCTATTAGATCTATAGTTTGTCAAAGTAATGCACTGTGAATCTAATAAAGGCATCCAAGATAAAATTTAAAACAATTATAAAGGAGATGACAAGGTGAAGAAGTAAAATATTCAAACCCATACAAGATAGTTTGAGAGCTTGAAGATTAATGATGAAGAAGATATTGCAACCTACTTCATTCTTGTGGATGATATTTTCAATACTATTAGAATACTTGGTAAAGAAGTCAAGGAATTAATGATTGTATATAAGGTGTTGAGATCTCTCACATTAAAATTATATGCAAATGCCTCAACTATTGAAGAAATAAAGGAAATGGAAAATATAAATATGGATGAGCTACATGGGTTCTCACTGCTTATGAAATAAGGACGGAAAAAGGAAAGTCAACTCTGAAGGAAGAAACTTTCAAAGTTTCAAAGAAGATGGAAGAACTTAAATTCGATGATTATTCCAATAATGAATCAAAATTTGCATAAGCAGAATAATTTATGAGAAATCTAAAAAGAGGATCTAGCAAACACAAAAGTATGCTATCATTGAAAGTTTTTAATTGTGGTAGAATTGGGAATTGTAGAAATTAATGTGTAGATTCAATACTTCTCATGAAATTTACAAAACCACAAGACTTGAAGCTACTCTACTAATCTGTGGATATAAATTCACCATCTAGAACAAGAATCATAGACATGAAAAAGGAAATATCACACATGCACAAAGATTTATCTAGGGGAAAGAAACTGCTCAAAACCCCTTACTATCTATATTTCATTAATTAGAGAATAGAGAAGAAATACATGTGCTTTCTCCAGCCTGAGTACAACCTGCAAGTGTATAGTCTATCTCTCTTCCTAACTAACTGAACCTGGCCAATGCTTAACCAATTTTCTGATCCTCCAAGATCTTATTTCCATGCATTGTTCCCTTGGTAAATTTCCCTTATTTTTAGGAATTCCACATCCAGGAATTGCACAATTACCTTAGGTAATTCTCTTATTGCATGCACCACTTGTACACATTGGAATATGCTACAACTGATAGTACAATTCCTTGGAATCTCCATCTGAACTAGATAACTCGAATTATCTGCATGTAACAATTATTTTGGGTTGATTGACTAATCGACTGGTTGATCAGTTAGTGTGGTTGAAGTTCCACTTCCATAGCTTAACCTCCACTAATTCTTTTGATAGTTAAAACTAGTTAAATTGACAATAACTCAAATTAACTAAAATAAATTGCTACAAATTAGAAATCAAGCATACTGAACTAAATTCACACTTCCCAAACTCAAATTAACTAACTTAATTGAGTGACAAGAGCTATGTCACCTTAGTTAAATACCTCCAAGATTTCTATTGAAATAGAAATTTGAATCTTAATCTAGTTTGACCAGGGAAAAGTAAAAACTAAATTTTCTTGCTGCATTTTCAACAGGAATTTGGTTGCTAAATGTCCATATAAAAATTGTGAGTATGATGATGTTGAATAAAAACATGAAAATAGAAGCAAGTCTTACATACACAAGAGGGGAAAGTATTTCAAGAAGAAATGTTTTTGTTCTAGAGAATATAGAAACTCCCTATAAGAGATCAATGAATATGCATATAATATTGAAAAGGAAGAACTTATTTTCATAGTCATTGATGCAAAGGTTGTTGATAAAGAATATGAATATAATCAAGAAGAGAAAATAAACTCAAAGGAAGGTGATATTGATGGGGAAGTAAATCCTGACAGAAAACTTAGTGTCATAGAATAAATAGATATACTTGGAGAAAACATCAAAAAGAAGGAGGAGATATTGTAGAAATATGAGAAGAAAAAGAATCATAATATTGATTAAACAATAATTTCCATCCTAAATACACAACTAGAAGAGTAAAAAATGATAGAATAAGTAGTGAGAATCTAGTTGAAAGAAAAGGAAGAAGATTGTGAAAAGATAGAAGCAAAAGTTATTTCCTTGAGAAATGAACTAGAGAAAGAAACTGTTCAATTGAACTAAAGCTTGAAGTTTGGAAAGAGTATTGAAATCTTAGATGATATCCTCAACTGTCAAATGTCAACTTTCATCAACAAAAAAAATTGAATATGAGGAAATTCATAATAAATCCAATGGTGAATCGAGCACAAAGTCAATAAAAATGGAAAATTAAGAAAATCCCAAAAGCTATGGTGATGTTCTCAAGAGCTCCTTCAACATTGAAATCAGCATAGAGAAATGAGATGAAGATCATCATAGAATTTTTTTTCTCACAATATCAACAAGAATGAGTTCAAAAGAGTTGCTCCACCAATAAGGCCTTTCACATCTCAATATCGAAATCTCTTCTTTTTTTAATAATTTTTGCCATAAAGAAATAATTTTTAGAGCTTATATAAGAAATGACTAGGTGAGAAATAGAAATAGAGGATCTTATAAGACCTCAATGAATCGTCTTGTGAGAAAAAAACTAATGAGGTCGATAGATGCAACTCATTTTATTCCCCTTTGGATCATGTTAAATGTTATGATTACTATAATTATGAGAACAAGGTATGTGATTATTTAAGAAGAAAATTAAGGCCTCCTAAGAAAAGAAAGGAAAAATATATTACCAAGTATAGAGAAAAATGCACAAAAGTATGGAAAAGGAAGAAATAAAAAGAAGAGGAATTTTGACTTGCTCTGTATGCTCAAGACAAAGAAAAGAAATGGATTATTCATAGTGAATGTTCAAAATACATGACAAGATATAACACTAAATCTCTTAGTATAAAAGAAAGAGGAGGTAGTGTTACCTTTGGATATAGTGCATTAGCAAGGATAGTTGGAAAGAGAATAATTATTACTAATCATGGAAAGAACAAACTCAAAATGTCATGTGTGTTGAAGGTATAAAATACAATAATCTGTGTTTCTAAAATGTGTGATCAAGGATATGATATCACATTCCATCCTAAAGGATGTGAAATAAAGATCACATGTTTAGGAATATTGGTGGAATGATATCATTAGGGGAATTTTGAGGTCTAAAATGGGTCTCCTTAGGAAATTATAAAATAATAGTGCAAATAATAAAATAATATTACATTACATCATCAAATTTAGGAGGGAAAAAAGAAAAAACTATTTTTTAAACCATCTCCCTATGGTTTACTCAAATTTCAAGTGGAAACACTCGTTGGATGCAAAATTTTATTCCTCATGGAAGAGGTACCCATGTTGCATACTTTCAATGGACCCTACTACATGAAAAATGAGAAATACATGAAAAAAGTGATTGCAATCATGTATTTTCATGTATTTCTCATTTTTTGTGTAGCAGTGTCCATCAAAAGTATGCAACATTAGTACCACTTGGATGAGTAATTATATTCTGCATCCAAGGAGTACTCCTGCTTGAAATTTGAGTAAAACCCTAGGGAGATAAGTTGAAAAAGTAGTTTTATTATTTTTTTATTTTTTTATCTTTTTACCTTTTTACTCCAAAATTGGTGAGTCATCCCCCATGGTCGACATCATCATATTGAATCCTATCGGTTCTTATAAAGTTTATTTTGCTTGTACGTTTTTCTTAGGAGGCCCGGTTTATACCTCAAAATTCCCTTAATGAATCTATGAGGACCTCAAGTAATGTACGTGTCTATTATGATCTTAACCTGAAAGACGATACCAGAATACCAAATATGCAAAGACATATACCCAGAACATAGAACAATGAGAAATAATAGCAAGCATTTTATTATTTCAGAAAGAAATGTTCACTTGCCTCTTCGAGGGGGCAACCTCCAATAGAGCTGAGCTCAGTTACAAAATAAGACATGATGCTCCTCAAGGGGAGTCTTTATCCTTTATATAGGATTCATACATGCAATACCATGGGGCAATACCATAGTTCTTATTAATACCATCTATCTAATACCATGGCACATTTGCAACTAACTGTGGTCCCTGCATTAAATGCGCATTAACCACTTACAATTATTAATATGGGCTTTATTGAATCTTTACTTAACTATAACTATGACTCGATCCTATTACATAAATAAGGGGGTTAGGGTTGGACCCTAACAATGTCCTTGATGAAGTTAAACGATAAAATTTTAGTGATATCCATCTCAAATCATTAGTAAAGGGAAGAGTAAGCTCAAGGAAGTATCCATATTCTATTGAAGTTAAAGGGAGAAAAGTTTCAAACAAAAAGAGAAGTTGTGGACAGTGAGATTAGCCCTTTCCTTTGATATTAGAGAGGGATAAATTATAGACAAGTGGAGTTCTTCAGTAGTAGTGCTCATATGTTTGGGGTTTACATCAATGAAAAAAGGGGATATTTTTCAATATTATGGTGTCATTGATGTTAAAGATAGGGGGAGATCAATAATGTCCATGCTAGGGGAGACGAATATAGATTCCAAACCAAAGGTTAGGTAGTACTCCAATATTTTTGTAGAATTGACTAAGGGTAGCCATCAATGAAAGAGGGGGATATTGTTGGAAATATTTTTTTTTTATGATATCATTGATATGGCGAGACTACAGATGTCCAAGATAAAGATTGCAATATGAATATTGTTGGAAATATTGTTTGGATACCTAGTTTTTTTCTTGACGCTTAGTTGGGGAACCCTATATATGAAGAAATGTGTACACTAAATATTTGGTCAAATGGGAGAAGAGGATATATTTTTATATTATTCCAAGCCCATTCTAATGGTATCTTGGCATTCCCTCTAATTGCTTAGGAATAAGGAGATATGGAAATTTTTGTGAGGTCATCCTAGTTATTTTACAAGTCATCTCCATAAGTGAACATAGGAACACTATAAAATAAAGGATAGATGATTACATTTGAATATCATCCAAGAAATCATATATCTCAGGTGCATAGTAAAATTCGGGGAATATTCTTGGCGTATTAAAGGTGAGAAAAAATGTGATTTGTGGAGTGAATGAGTCATATTGGAATTTTCATTATAACTTTTCTTCTAGGATGATTCATATTACGAAACATGGAGGAGGTAGAGGGGAAAAATTTGTACATATGATAGAAATATTGGAATTTGTTTCATTGTAATTTCAGAGATATGATGTGAGTAATTTAGGGTTCTTAAATTCCCTTGAAATATTATTCAAACAAGGTTGGAAATTTGTTAATTTTTTTGTGATTTTTTAGACCATGAAACTTGGATGAGATGGAGGTGATACATTCATGTACATGTGATAGAAATTTTAGACTTTGGTTTGATAAAATTTTGGAGATATGCACTAAGGAAATTGTGTTTCTAGAATGCTCTTGAACTTTTCTTCAAATATGCCAACTTGGAATGTTATATATAAAATGTTTTCTAAAATGTTTTATACTATGAAATATGGAGGAGACAAAGAGTATATCTCTAGGTACCCTTGGTAGAAATTTTATACCTTGTTTCTCTATAATTTCATAGATATGCTCTAAGAAATTTAGGGTTCCTAAATACTCTTGAAATATACTTTAGATATATTAGCTTGGAATTTTCATTATATATATATTTTTTATGATGTATTTCAGACTGTGAAATATGGAATACATAGAGGAGATATCTCTAGGTGCTTGTGGTGGGTATTTCAAACTTTGGTTCACTATAACTTTAGAGATATGCCTTATGGAAGTTATGATTGTTGAATAGTCCTAAAATCAGCTTCAAACAAGTCAGTTTGGAATCTTTTCTATAAATTATTTTCTAAGACTTTTGAGATTGTCAAAATCTCATAAATACAAGGATACAAAGAGAGGTTCTCTGTAAATTTGGATATGTTACATGGTGTATAAATTTGTTTCTAGGAAGACAAATTTTTTTTTTGAGAGAAATAGACCTCGTGAGTGAAGAAGCAACAAGTAGACCTAATGAAGGAAGAAGAATTGACTAGACTTGGTGTAAGTAGAAGAAGCTAACAGATTTATTGAAGGCAACAGAGGGGATTGGTGTCGCCTATAGGTTGGTTCCTAAAAGTATTTTAGTAAGTGTGATTGGTGTCCTTTGTAGGTTGGTTCCTATAAATATTTCTACAAAGGGGATTGGTGTCTCATGTAGGTTGGTGGCTACAAATTTTGCAGTAGGGGGAAATGGTGTCTTGTGTAGGTTGGTGCCTACAAATCTTGTAGTAGGAAAGATTGGCGTTTCTTCTAGGTTGGTCCAAATTTTTTAATAGTAGGTTGGTACCTACAAAGTTTTTATCAATATGTTGGTTCCTAAAAAGATCTTTTATAAAGAAATTTTCATTTATATCTTTTATTCCATATATGAGATTATTTGGTTATAATTCAAGAATGTTTAAATAAATCAATTTCCATATACTAATTCACCCTCCCTTCTTAAGATAAGTTTGAATACAACACTACATAGGGTGATGCCTCAACCAACCACATTAGTAACCCCTCACATATAGATCCAAAAAATTTCATAGCTCCCCATTATAATATCTTTCAAATTTTCAATGTTACAAATTATTAATCTATTCTAATATTGAATCTTATGGATTTATCTAGATACCCAAACCTTTGGGTTCATATGAATGCTTCTAACTCCTCCAAATCCATTTGGATTAAGGCTTTACACCTAGCCAAACTTGTGAAATCTCTAAATATGTAGGTTCTATATTTCTAATTTTTTTGGATTCATCCACATCTAGAAAAATCCAAAAATCCCAATTTCATAAAAATCCAAATTCCATATCATCCTTACTAGATAGCATCACATCACCTACCATGTAAAATTCTTTAGCACATAGTGTCACATAATTGTTTTGCATGGAATGTCATGTCAACGTGACATGTCACCTAGACTCATATTAGTGCCACATCATCATGCCACGTCAACACCCATATTCCTACATGGTTGGGGAATGCTCAAATGGGCTTCACATAGCTTCCAAATGAATGGGTATGTTGGCATCTAGATTTGGTTCTTTCTAAAAGATATTTTAATAAGAATTTATAAATGATTATATATCCATATAATTGGGTATTTGAAGCAACCAAATTCCTCCAACTATGGCATCATGGTTCCACGAGCTCTAGGTTTTCTCTTTGCAGGATCCACCATCCCAACCCTCTAACATCTAGGGATTTGGTTAAGGTGCATTTATAAGGTTTTCAAAACTCATGGATATGCAAATTATCTAGATGTATAATCATCCTCATCTCCCATTAATATGTCAACAATACAAATGTACAAATATTTGAATATTTGGATATCCATGACATCATGAGCTCCCCACTCAAGCTAGATCCTAATTGCTGGATTTCACTAGCTCATGACCATGGATTCCTTGCTAGTCCATTTGAGCATGAAACAAATATTAACTCCAATACCCAAATTTATAAACTCAATCCTTAAATTTATAAGGAATTGTAGGCCTATAATGGACTTTTCGAACCTGCTGTAATGATTAAATTTATGATCTTTATAGTGCATAAACTCTCTCAGAATACTTCTAAAGATACAAAAATCTTCTGCATCCTTAAAAAGGGATTAAAAAGCCTCACCCAATTGAGGCAAATGCTTCTTGCTCTTATGCAACTTTCAATTGACCCTTCATAGTTCAACTCTTATAAATATAGAGGCACGTTCATTGGTTTATCTCTCGGATTAAATAACGTTAGTAACCAAGGGTGAACTTCCATGTCTTCTCATCACAAAACAAGAAACAAATATAGCTATTCAATCCCATGGCTAGCCTAGTAAAGGTCGGTACACTAACATAAACATAAAGAACTCAACTTAGCTTATACATTATACTTCACAAAACCCAAGATTTTAATATATCACAGGTAACATACTTCAAGAATACCACTATTTACAAAGTCCATTCATAAAAGAAAATACACCTAGTAATGAAGAATAATTTAAACATTGTACCAACTCATTAATATAAGCATACTTAATCACCCACCATAGAAACTTTCATGAACTCTAAACAATAATGTCATTCCATTAACAGAGGAATATTTACACTTACTTTTGTAAGCTATGCTTTGTTGGAAACTAAATAAGTTAGAGCCACTCTCCACCCAACCATAGGCTTAGTAGTACACTATAGTTTCCCTATAATGGAAGACTCACCCAAGGATTAACAGGGTTCAAAGTAGGGTAGGAAAGATGAAGGCCAATCTCCTTCACACACAAAATTTAATATGTTACCTTTCAACTCTTGAGTGAGTGTTTCTTACCCTTCACAATGGGATTGCAAAGTATAAAGGGAGTCTTCTTCAATATAAGAATCCCTTGGTGACTCCAATTTCTTAGTTCCTTTCATGCATAGTTCAGAAAAAAATCTTAGAACTTCTCCCGAACCTCTAGCTTAAGCTGAAGGCTTCCACACTGTATTCATTACCCATTTAGCTAAACTCCACATAGGTTATTGTGAATTATAAGTATTTATACCACCCTCTATTTAGAATTCTCAACGTCAATGTGTGGTTTCATTTGTCTTCTCATAAGTTATCTCTAGTTCAAACACACGTTTTTGTCTCTTTGTTCATGACCACCAACACACTTTGCATGTTGCAGTTCGCTTCCCCATTCAAATCTACTGCCATGCATGAGAGTTTAGGAATCATTTTTAACTACGTGGTTAATCAAAAGTCTCTAGATGGTATATTTCCAATGCCTCTTGAGAAGTTCAATACCACTCCCATTCTTTTTCATAACTACTAGTAGTTGGGTATTTTAGTTATCAAATCTAAAATGTGAACATTTCATTAAGGATAAGATAGGAAACTTCCTAGTTCCCCCTCACAACTTTCTCTAAGGAATTGGGATCTATGTTGGATTCTTTGTTCTTCAGATTTTGAAAATATATTAAATGAATTTCATATTAGATCAAATAAAGTATGTTGATATATCCACGTTGGTCATTTCCAACATTATACATATTAATTACAAATTACAAAATTGCAGGTTTATAAAAAGGGTGTTATAGGAACATATGCTTGATTTTTGGATTCTAGCTCTCCCATTGACATAAGCTTCTCTTATACTCCAACTAATAAAATGGAGAAATCCTTTGAAAAAGATCAATATATTTTCACCAAGTATAGTCATGATAGATTGAAAGGTTGAAACAAATCCAAATCATAATAAAGGATCAATTTTTTTTTTTCACCAGATATAGTCATGATGAAACAAAAAATAGAATTAGAACCCTTTCATGTCTAGACACTAAAAAATGATGCACATAATTAACTTGTCATTCTTCATATGTCCACACTTATGAAGTGATGTTCGATGCTTTCCACTTGGGAAAAATAATCCTCTACAATACAACTCAATAGAAGCTTGATGTATTTTCTTTTCCTTTTCCATTGAAGTGTCATTGCTTTATTAGTTATTTCTAATACATTCTCAAGCATTTTACCATGCCTTGATTGGTTCATGTTCTTGATTGAAATGAAATCACAACTCATTAAAAATGACCAACTTGATCAAAAGGTGCTTCATTACATCCTTTCAACCATACAATGTTCTTCATCACTTACTATAATTCACCACATATGCCTTTATTGCACAATAAATCTTCTATTTTTTATTTTTGAATGCATTTTCAAGATTAACAACTTTATGGAAGAGAACAATAACGAGAAAAAACATAATGCCTAAAATAATATAAATCAACCCCCGATCGGGGTGTAGCACAATGGAGGAAGTGGGACAGGGGGGATGGGTCCGGGAAGTGGGAGCTAGCATCCAAGCGAATGTCGAGACAGGAGATGGAAATGGAGTGAGAGGATAGGGGAAAGGGCAAGTGGATGGATAGGGTAGGGAAGTAACGAAGCCCGAGAGAAGATTGGTGGAGACGGATAAGGAGGACAACGAGGATGGCAGGGGGGCGGTGGGAGGGCGGGCATAAGGACGCTAGCAAGTGACAGGATGAGAGATGAGATCATACAGAAAGAGTAGCTAGGAGTAAGTGAGTGTTAATGAGAGAAAGTGTAAGACAGGACGGAGGGTCACCATTCCAAGGTGAGGGCGTAGGGATCAGTGAACGGATTAATGATAATAGACAGGTGGATGAAAAGGGAAAGGGTAGAAAGGGGATGGGAATAAAACATAAAGAAAATCAATCCATAGGCAGATGCATGCAGAGAGCGAGGCCATAATGACTTCTATTGGGGACTTCCCAAAAAAACTAGAGGGGAAAAATGAAGAACCTCTGAGAGTAAAAAGAATAAAGAAAAGAGGGAAACAAAGAAATAAAATTCTACTAGGGGTGGAAGAGAATAGGGTCAATGTTCTGATGCCTAGACCCCTGGAAAACACCCCCTCGGCCAAGCCTCCCTGCAATGTAAGGAACAATAAACTAGTCTATTCTAGAGGTGGTCCTGAGCGGATGCCTTTGTTGTCCTATTTGAGTGATGAATGTTGTCAAGAGGAAAAAATGACAATAGGAGAAGTAAGAATTAGAAGAACCCAAAACTATGAGAGGAGATGGAAAATTCTAAAAGAAACCATGAAAAGCCTCAGTTCCATCACTGAAAGGGATAACAAATGTGACATAGGTAAATGGGATATTTTTTGGATGTTTTTTCATTATCAAAATGATAATCGTAATGGTTATGTGATAGGTCTCACCTCAAAATATGACCAGGACAGCAAACAGAAAGAAGTAATTGGCAACATGCACGTAGTCAACATGGCGTCAAGGAAGGGTAAGAGAGACAAAAAGATGGCAGAGGGGGCAAATGGCTCAAACAAAGAGCAAAGAAAGAGAGGGTGAAAGTATGGATGTGAACATATGAAAACCCTCATTGATGCTTACATGGCAGGGAACCCTCCGGACATCAAAGCCCAAATTGTTGGCTGGGAGCAAGAACTAAATGACAACATAAGGAACCAAGACATGCCCATGGAGGAATGGGAGAGCATGGTTCCAGACCCAGGAAACTCCCAAGGATGACACTCACTCTTCAGACTGATAATACAATAGTATTGGGTCATGAAGAATGTGGTGGCACGAGTCATGACTCTTAATTGGGAACAAGCAACAAGCAGAGGACCAGAGGTAAAGGAGGACACCAAGGAAAAAGATCCCATCAGGGCAGAACTCCTTAGGGAGATTGCAACAATATAGATACAAACTTACAGAAACAACTTGGCACTAGGGAGAATTGAACAAACACTTCAAGACATGAAGACGAGCGATATGCTCGGCTCCATTGCAAAAGCACCAGCCCTAGTAATATCCTCGGACGAGGATTGAAGCAGAGGTCCAGTACATTTTTGTTAAAGTTTTATGATGAATAGTTCTTACTTGTTTAAATGGAACAATAGTGTAGATAGTAAAGACAATGTGGCTAGATGGATAGAGAAAGACCTTTTTCAATTTTGGACAAGGTTTAATGTCGACACTTGGCTACGTGGTTTCCTTTGGGCAGGTAAAACCACCTAAAACAAATGGAAGATCTGATTTTGAATAGTCAATATTAATAGAGGAAGCACCACCAAATTTAATATATAATAAATATATAATAAATATAAATATTGCCAAAAAGAAATATAAAAAAGAGTGAATAAAAATAAAAAACACACCACCTTATCTTATTTAACTATGAAAAATTTAAAAATCTAATTAATTGTTACAATTAACCACAATACCTTAATTTATTACATAATAAATCTATATATTTACTTAAAAAAAAACATTTTAAAAATAATATTTTATTTCAAACATAAATAATAAATATTAAGAAATAAATAAAAAATAAAAATAAATCATACCTGAACACCAAAAACCAAAAACAAAATAATAAACCCCACTTGGATCTCTTCAAATTAAAAAAAAAAATTCAAAACCCTTAATATAAAATTTGACCTCCAACTATAATTTTTTTTTAATATCTAAAAATATCAAGCTCAACGGGACATAAAACCTACATAAAGGTTGACACAAACCAAAATGCCCTTGGTTAATCATCTTTGAATATAAAAAATCTCAGTCACTTTTATCATAATATAATAAGCCTATTTAAAGTATATACAAACTAAGATTTTTTAATATCAAAATATCTCTAAAAGTAAGGTTAAAAGTAATCCCTATGGCTTTGATACTTCAGGAAAAGACACCAAACCAACAAAAACTAAATGAAAATTAATTACTGTGAACACAAAATGAAACTTGCTGCATAGTGTGAATGAAAGAGCGTTTGCAAATCTATAAATAGATACCCTGGTGAAAATATCTGTGGAACCCAAGGTCAGAATTTTCCAACGTGGACAGATAATGTACGTGGGGAATATGTCTGTGGATTCCAAGGTCACAATTTTGCAGCTTGAACAGATAGTGTATGTGGGGATAATTATAGACAAGAATGACAACCGCGTCAATGGCGACTTGAGGTATGTGGAGATAACTGTGAGATAATTAACAACTTGGATATATATATATATATATGAGAGGGGATAATTATGACATAACCACTTTAACAAAGAGTCATAAATTTGCACACACAAACAGTTGCATAACTTGAGTTGAACTTACAGGTTCAGATTCAAACAATCCAATATAAATTACTGGTAGAACAGATGGGGTGAAATCTAAATTTCATGAGCAGATCTTGAAAGATACATTGTACATGGAAGTGGGACCAATATAATTACGGTTAGATTTTAGAGAAATTTTACCGGAAAAATCTAGTAAAAATTTTCAAAAAATCGCAAAAAACAACTCCAATGTTTTTAGTCAAGCCCCAGCTCATACCGAAGAAAACTGGTCCCAGTTGAGTGAACAGGATTTCATGTCAAGGGAAATGAATCAATCCGTATTCCTGTTTATTGATCTTTCTGTCTCTGTACCTTAAGGAAGGGAGAACAAGAGTCCAGTCATGGGAAACAAATCGTTCGTTAACTTCTCTACTAATTTGTACATGAAATCGACAACTTGAAAGAAGAGTGGAGGCATGAAAAGACAATGTGTCACTTTTATGTTGCTTCATTTTTGTCTGCCAGGACCATTATCATGCCCCGCTGTTTGTCTACTTTGGGCAGCGCAGGCGGATGAGCAAATGAATGTAACGACGGGTGGGTGGTCAAATTGCAAATCCGCTCGACTGGACTGATACTGATACTCTCTCACGCGGTCTCTACGTACAGATATGTCCTGCCATCAATCCATCAATCCACAGTGTGACAATTATGCAACAATTTTAACCTAAGTCTTTTTAGGTTTTAATTTCATAGTCAAACTAGATATTAAATTTATGTATAATCGGATGTCCAATCGATGAATAAGACATTTTTTTGGCAAGGCATTTTATGTAATGATTAGATTATTAACCATTAAAATTTATTAATATAAGTGTTACGTTATTACTAGTAAATGTTGAATGAAAGAATAATTTACTCTAGTAAATGTTGAATGAAAGAATAATTTACTCATCCATTAATGTTGTCACTAGTAGAGTTTGAATGCTCTTTAGAATAGTTTAATTTTTTTAAAAATGATTTTTATTCTCAACTTTTTCTCATAATATTTGAACTTACAACTTAAGGAAAAAAAATTCACACAAATTAATTAGGCTACACCTTATATATATAATTATATATATATATATAAATATATATATTTAATTAGTTACACCTCATAATATTTATAATTAGACACACACCATACACATTTAATTGACGAATTTATATAGACACACAATACACATTTTAATGTGAAAACAGTTAAATTTACAAATTTGACATTGAGAGTGAGATTATTATATTTTTAATTAAAAAAACCAAATATTTATATTAATTTTTATTTTTTATCATATGAGCAATGAAATATTTTATTTATAGTTAATAATGAGTGAAATATTTTTACCACTTCTCCTTAGTATGGCCATTGAGAATAAGATTATATATGTTTTATAATAATTTTAATTAGAGAAACCAAACATGTATGTTAATTATTATTTTAATTATATTCGACGTGAAATATTTTATTTATAGCTTAGATTGACCGAAATATTTTTACCACTTCTCTTTTATATGGCAATTGATTGAGATTATTTATGTTTTGTTATATTTTTAATTAAACAAACCAAACAAGTATATTCATTCTTATTTTTTATTATATCTCACCTTTTTTAATGTAAAGATTTTTTTTTTTTTTTTGTTTTTCAAAGGACATGTGTAAACTCCAGTTAAAGTACTGATTATACTTACACATCTCTCATACTGAAGTGTAGAATAGACTGTAAATAACCGTCTAGCTCAATAAAATACAAAAAATTATTTTAATACATGCAAAAATCTATTTACACTGCATAAAAAAATTAACTCACTTTTAATTAATAATTATTAAAAAAATTGAAATCTAATCTCTCAAAAAAAATCTAAACTTAAAACAAATTTATATTATTTAATAGCTATTATTTATATAGTACATCTACTCAAATTCGATCATAACGCTCTTTCTAAATATAACATGTTCATACCTATACCTTTTTGGGTAATTTGTAATTTACTATTTAGCTCCATTATACCTTATGAAATTTAATATCTATCTATCTATATATATATTTATTTAAATTTAATTCTTAACGCATTTTTAATATAGATGTGTTGATTTTTAAATTCTATTACATCTTCACACTTCATAAATTTATTATTATTGTATACCATTGTCATATAAAAAATTTTATTATTATTTTGAATTTAAGATTGCAAGGTGGTTTACCTAGATCTTTTTCTCTTGGTCCACTAGGATCTTCTCCTCATAGGGGCCTAATCTGTTTGGAAAATATAATGGATCCACTTTATTCAAAGACATCCCCAAAAGGAAGGATACAACTTTAGGTAAACTCGAACAAACTCTCAATATTCTTGGGCCCTATATTGTGGTGTAGATGAATGAAACTTCAGTAAAGGCAGTAGATCTAGCAAAGATCAATAATATTTGTACAACCTATCAATCCTAGGAAACCATTTGCAGGTTCAATGATCTCTGGCTAAAACTTGTGGATGTTTTCTAATGGATTTTTACGACTTGGACGGTAAACTATGAGATTCACTTATGCTCCAAGGGTTTATTCATAGTAAAATTCGAATAAACAAAGATCAGAGACCAAGTTTTACATGAGGCTCAGCTATGAGATTCACTTATGCTCCAAGGGTTTTTCATAGTAAAATTCAAATAATCAAAGATCAGAGACCAATTTTTACATGAGGGTCCATGCTTCTCGGGAAATGCGAGACTATTTATCATCCCATGGCTCCAAGATTTTGATGCTAATTCAATGACAGTCTCCAAAATATCGGTCTGGGTAAGATTGCATAACTTACTGATGGCGTCCCGCCCTATACGTAATATGACCCTCCGTTGTTCTCGAAAGATCCTGCTGATATGACTGCAGTCCTGCAACCTTTATGTTGACTTTAATGCTCCGGTACTGGTTTCGATATGTGGGTTTAGGGTTGTGACCTGCGTTACCGGGTGGTAACCTACATCCGCCGGTTCAGCACTATATCTTCCCGCGTCCTTTTGTCAACCCGTCCATTGTCATTTTCGCTTTCCATTGTTCGGCTCCAGCTCTGCTCCGTGGGTTCAGTCCTCTGTGGTTTTTGGTGTTCGACCTGGTTCTGTTAGGCGTAACCTGCCACTGTAACGTTATGGAGGTAGGCTTTAAGTGCTCTCAGTACGAGACCCTCGGCTCTGTACAGTTTCTCACTTGCTTTCTGTTCATTTTAATGGGGATTATTATATACTCCGGCGTTTTATGTCGCTTAACCACTGGAATCATTCTGTTACAGGTTATTATTCAAGTTTTCGTGCCTGACATTCTCCATAAGGTAAGCCCAAGTTCTTTTTGAACTATTTCAGCTTTTCTCCTTCCAATGCTAACGTTTTCCGCCACGGTTCTTCAGGTTTTCAAGTGGGTTGTTCTCGAAGCTCAGTCACCTCGACACCAGGTAACACTTCACTGCAATTTTCTTCAGTATTGTAGTTGCTATGGTTATACGCCTCCGTTTTACCCTAACTTGTGTTTCATTGGACTGTAGGTGACTCGGCTCTGTTGAAATGGACGCGGCTTGGTGGTCTTGATTGCTCGGCCTTCACTGTATCTGTTCACCTGCATTAAACGGGTAGTGTTCTTCACACTCGCATGTCTGTTTATAGCTTCTGTAGGGTTCTGTCGGCCCTTGTAGGTTACGTTTCTCGCCTGTGCGATGAGATTTAGTTGGGTTATCTCCTTTGGCCGTAATAGCTCCCTGTAGCCATGCACTGGTTCCTTATTTCTAAGTTCTCCACCTTGCAATGTAATTATTTTTTTACAGCTGGTCTTTCATTCTGAGGTTTCGACCTCCGGTTGTATTAAACCCTTCTGGGTATACCGTTACCCAGTCACCCGATGACCTGGGTTATCGTGGGTTTTGGAAAACCTTCTCTGTAATGATTATTTTGGACAATAAAACGCTCGCCGTGTTACGGCTGTGCCATTTTCTCAAGTGTTGTTACTCATGTCTTGCTGGTCGAATGTTAAATTATAATTATTGATTCTATTCTTAGATTCTGGTTTGATTTAGTTGCACTGTGCGGATTTCTTTTAGAAGTTACGAACAGTAAACAAGGGTTTGTGCAATATTTTGAAATATTACAGTGCTTGGATTTTCTCTGCTACGGCATTTAACTTTCTGGTTAATTAATCGAGGGTTCTTGTGGAATACCTGTGAATGCTTATGTTCGTGCGTACCAACTTCTGTTCTGGGTATATGATGATGTCTTGCTTGTCAATGTCCGCTGCTAGGCACTCATCTGGTGTTGTCCTGGGTGTATGCGTCCTTGGATGTGTTCTGTCAGACAGTATGTCGGCTGTCACGTCTACTCCACTTCTTGTGAATCGTATCTGTCTTTTATATCAAATACGATTGAATTGTACAGTAATTTGTATTATGATTGCAAGAGAAAAATAGATGGTACAGTGATGATTTAAAAGAAATGAATTTATCATAGAGAAATTTAAAAAGGACAATCTGTTTGAAATGGCTATAGTTCTCTTTTTCTTGTTTTTTTTTTTGTCAGAGAGAGGAACCTCTACAATCATTGTTTCTGCTCTTTTTAAGTTCAGAGAAGCGAACTGTTCTTTTTCAGTTGAAACTAACCCAACAGATTTGGGCAACTGTTTTCACCTAACCGACTATAACTAATACAATGCCTTTTAAAGAAAAATCAATTTAATTAACAATTTATGTTTCTGCTTCTAACTCCTAAGTAAGACAGAATAAATGCATGACTAATTTAACTGAATCCTATCAGCATAAAAGTAAATAAAACAAATAAATGAAAGTAAAATAACTGACAAGGTTTTGACACCTGTCCAGCTATACGTAGTGACTGTGTGTTCTGTTTCTGTCTGAGACTGTCAGCCTCATTCTGCCTCCTCAGAGCTGGATGCTCCTGCATCAGGCTCCCGGGGTGACAAAAAGTCATGGCTCCATTCCATGAGGTCATTAACAGAGTAGCCTGCCTTTTGTATTTGTGTCTCATTAAGCCACGAACTGTCCTCTATTGGACGGTTCTTCCACTTTACCAAATATCTCAAATACTCCTTCCTCCGTGTGCGCTTTGCTACCTGTGTGTCCAAAATTCCCTCAATCTCGACGGATGGTGCCATCGGCATCTGTCTCGTCCATAAATCTCCTTTCAATTGGGTGTCCCGCGGTGGCTCTGCTGCTGCATCATCTGCTGAACCTGCAACATAAGGAAACAGATCTGCCACGTTAAAGATAGGGGAAATGCCAATCCCTGGTGGCAACTGTATCTCGTAAGCGTTCGTAGAAAATTTGCGAATGATCTTGCAGGGCCCGATTTTCTTAAACTTGAGCTTGTTGTACTCTCGCTTTGGAAATCGTTCCTTGCGTAAGTACGCAAGAACGTCATCCCCGACATTAAACTGAACCTCCCGGCATTTTGTATCAGCTCGCTGCTTGTACCTCTGACTGTTGTCCTGTAGCTTTAGCTTAACCTGTTCGTGCAGTTTGCTCATAGCTTGGGAAAAATCTTCTCCATCAGCGCTTCGTTTCTCCAGTTTGCCCAAATCTCGTAACTCGTGCACTCCTCGCGGATGCATGCCGTACAGAATTTGGAATGGACTGTAGCCTGTGCTACGGTTGGGAGAATCATTATATGCAAATTCCGCCTGCGCCAATACACGATCCCAAGTCCAGGAATTTTCACCTGTTAGACTTCTGAGAAAATTCCCCAGACTTCGGTTCACTACCTCCGTCTGTCCGTTAGTCTGCGGATGATAAGCGGAGCTGAACTGCAACTGAGTATCTAACTTTTTCCACAGGGTTCTCCAGAAGTGACCTGTAAACTTGACATCTCTGTCAGAGATAATGCTTCGTGGAAGTCCATGTAACCGCACAATCTCTGTGAAGAAAAGATGTGCGATGTAAGTAGCATCACTGTTTTTCCTGCATGGTACAAAGTGTGCCATCTTCGAAAATCGGTCGACTACAACCATCACTGAATCAAAGCCGCGTTGTGTTTTTGGCAAGCCCAGCACAAAATCCATGCTGACCGAATCCCAAGGTCGACTAGGAATGGGTAATGGCATATAAAGTCCAGTGTTCTGACTGTGACCTTTTGCCAGTTGGCAAATTTTTCACCTAGCCACATACCTCTGCACATCTCGCTGCAACCTAGGCCAAAAATAGAAGTGCTGTACCTGAGCAACGGTCTTGTCAATTCCGAAGTGTCCTGCTAGGCCTCCGCTGTGTTTTTCCTGTATGATATTTTCCCACATGGAACAATTGGGAATACACAACTGTCCTCTTTTGAACAGCAGCCCTTCCTGTAGGTTATAATCCAGCCATTTGTTGTCATTTCGTAACAGCGGGTTTTGGCAAGCCTCATAGGCCTCCATAAACTCAGTGTCAGTCGGATACAGCTCTTTCAAGTGTTCAAATCCTAAGATCTGCATTGTGCTTTCCTGTAACAGTAATGTTCTCCTACTAAGTGCATCTGCTACTTTATTCGATTGCCCACTAATGTGTTTAAGCACAAACGTGAAACTTTGTAAGTACTCAACCCAAGCTGCATGCTTGTGGTTCAATTTATGCTGTTGCATAATGTACTATAACGCAGAATTATCAGAAAATAAAATAAATTCGTTACCCAATAGATAATGTCGCCAGTGCTTTAAAGCCTGCACAATGGCATAAAATTCCTTGTCATAGGTCGAGTACTTTTGTCTGCTCTCATTTAGCTTTTCACTGAAATAAGCAACTGGTCTGTCCTCCTGGCTGAGGACTACTCCAATGGCTGTACCACTGGCGTCACAACGAACTTGAAAAAGTTTGTTGAAATCAGGCAGTCTCAACACAGGTCTTTCAGTAATCTTCTTCTTCAAGATCTGAAAACTGTTTTCTACTACTTTTGTCCAGTGAAATGGCTGATTCACTTTCTTGATTGTGTCTAACATTGGTGCGCAAATCTCACTGAAATTTCTGATGAACTTCCTGTAAAAACTGGCAAGTCCATGGAAACTTCGAACTTCGAATAAACTCTTAGGAGAAGGCCAGCCAACTATAGCTGCCACTTTTTCTGGGTCCATTTTCAATTCATTCTCCGCAATAACAAAACCCAGATATATCAGTTCTCTCTGAAAAAAGGTACATTTCTTCAAGTTAATTAACAGCTTGTTTTGCTATAATTTTCTCAACACGCTCTGCAAATGCCTGAAATGCTCCTCCTTAGTCTTACTAAAAATCAGAATATCGTCCAAGTAAACTATAACAAACTTACCGTTAAACTCTTTTAGCACTTCATTCATCAGTCGCATAAATGTGCTGGGAGCGTTGCTTAAACCAAATGGCATCACCAGCCATTCGTATAAGCCCTCATTTGTCTTGAAAGCGGTTTTCCATTCATCTCCCTCACGAATCCGGATCTGGTGATATCCACTCTTCAAATCAATCTTTGAAAAGTAAGTCGCTCCACTCAGACAATCCATCATATCGTCCATCCTTAGTAAGGGAAACCTGTACCTAACGGTAATTTTGTTAATCGCCCTGGAATCCATACACATCCTCCACTCTCCCCCTTTCTTTGGAGTCAAAACAGTAGGTACTGCACATGGGCTCATGCTCTCTCGAATCAAACCTTTGTCCAGCAACTCTTGGACCTGTTTCCTAATCTCTTCATGGTCCTTGGGACTCATGCGGTAAGCTGCTTTATTTGGCAGACTTGCCCCCGGTATAAAGTCAATGCAGTGACTAATACCCCTCCTAGGTGGCAACTCATCTGGAAGATCATCCACCACAATGTCTTCAAAATCCTGCAGCAACCTCTGAACTTTCTCTGGTAAATCTGAAACCTGTGTGTGGAGTACCACTGCTCTTGGTCTCCTTATGACAGCAAAACTTATCTCACTGTCCTCAATTTGCTTTATGAATTCTTTCCCACCCAACAGCAGTGCTTTCACTCCACTAGCTCCTGTTGTGGCTTCCTCTTTGATGGGTACAAGCGTATGCTTGATCCCATATTTCACAAATTTGTAGCAGTTAGTTTTCCCATCGTGAACTGCACTTCTGTCAAACTGCCAAGGTCGTCCTAACAGCAAATGACAGACATCCATTGGCATGACATCACAAAGAATTTTGTCTTTATACTTGCCAATCTGGAACTCTACCTCACACTGTTCATCAACTAACAGTTGATGCCCCTTCTGCAACCACGATACTTTATAGGGAGTGGGATGTTTCAGCTTCTTCAATCCCAGCTTCTCCACCATCTCCACGGCTACCAAATTATCGGTATTCCCACTGTCAATGATTACCTTACAGCACTTACCTTGTGACTTGCAGACAGTGCGAAACAAAGTTTTTTGCTGATTTGGCTCTGCAGCTTCCTTTGCTGGCTTCAACAGCACTTTATTTAATACCAAGGCTTCACCTATCTCAGGTGTGTTCTCCGCTTCTTGAGGTGTCTCCTCTGCATCCTCTGGCTGAGCAACATAGGTGCCTCTTCCGCCTGCCGGTTCACCTTCAGGACAGTCATAAGACTTATGTCCCAACTTATGACAACGGTAACACTGGACAGTTCCCCTGCCTCGACCAAATCCTCGTCCTCTCTGAGCTGGTCGTCCTTCCCTGTTGTTGTTGTCTTTATCTGTCGTACCAGCAGATTTTGAACTGCTACCTTCCTCGTTTGGACTTGCACCTCTACCCCTGCCATAAACTTTGCCTTTTCCTCTGCCAGAACCACCTCCTCTCCTGGTGTTCTGTTTCCTGTTTATTTTCTCCTCTGCCTTCAGTGCAAACTGATAGGCTTCATCCAGTGTTTGTGGTGAAAGTATACCAATTTCGTCTAAAATCTCCCCTCTCAAGCCATTTACAAATCTGGCTGTCTTCTCTGAGGTATCTTCCACATATCCTGCTCGCAGATTCAATTTATAGAATTCCTCTGTAAACTCTCTAACAGTCATTCCCCTTCGTTTCAGGTTCTGTACCTGCCTGTACAACATAATGTGATAGTCTTTCGGTAGGAACTTCTCCTTCAGCTTTGCTTCCATCCTAGCCCACTTCTTGATTGGCTGCCTGCCTAATCTCCTTCTTTCTGCCTGAACGCTGTCCCACCATAAGGACGCATGTCCTTTCAGTTTGGTTGCAGCAAACCTTACTTGTTTGTCTTCGCTGGTCTCCTCAAACTCAAAGAATTTATTCACTTCACTTAGCCAATCTAACAACACGTCTGTTGATAAGCTTCCGTCATAGGTAGGCAACTCATGCCTTGGCTTATGACTGGACAGCAAAACTGACTTTAATAATCTCAGTTCTGGTGTTATTCCCTCAAACTCATCCTGCTCTGGTTCAACTGCCTCTTCATCACTGTTATCTGCTGGGTTTCTTCTTCCTCCAGCCTCTATCACTGCCAATCTCTCACGCAAAACTCTTATCTCTTCTCGCAATCCATCATCTACTGGCCTGTGGACCATTCATCCTCTGCCTCTTCCTCTTCCTCTTGCTCTTCCTCTTGCCTCACCTTCGCCTTCTACCGTTCCATTAATTCTAACTCAAAAACCTGGCTCTGATACCACTTATGATGGCGTCCCGCCCTTTACGTAATATGACCCTCCGTTGTTCTCGAAAGATCCTGCTGATATGACTGCAGTCCTGCAACCTTTATGTTGACTTTAATGCTCCGGTACTGGTTTCGATATGTGGGTTTAGGGTTGTGACCTGCGTTACCGGGTGGTAACCTACATCCGCCGATTCAGCACTATATCTTCCCACGTCCTTTTGTCAACCCGTCCATTGTCATTTTCGCTTTCCGTTGTTCGGCTCCAGCTCTGCTCCGTGGGTTCAGTCCTCTGTGGTTTCTGGTGTTCAACCTGGTTCTGTTAGGCGTAACCTACCACTGTAACGTTATGGAGGTAGGCTTTAAGTGCTCTCAGTACGAGACCCTCGGCTCTGTACAGTTTCTCACTTGCTTTCTGTTCATTTTAATGGGGATTGTTATATACTCCGGCGTTTTATGTCGCTTAACCACTGGAATCATTCTGTTACAGGTTATTATTCAAGTTTTCGTGCCTGACATTCTCCATAAGGTAAGCCCAAGTTCTTTTTGAATTGTTTCAGCTTTTCTCCTTCCAATGCTAACGTTTTCCGCCACAGTTCTTCAGGTTTTCAAGTGGGTTGTTCTCGAAGCTCAGTCACCTCGACACCAGGTAACACTTCACTGCAATTTTCTTCAGTATTGTAGTTGCTATGGTTATACGCCTCCGTTTTACCCTATGTGTTTCATTGGACTGTAGGTGACTCGGCTCTATTGAAATGGACGTGGCTCGGTGGTCTTGATTGCTCGGCCTTCACTGTATCTGTTCACCTGCATTAAACGGGTAGTGTTCTTCACACTCGCATGTCTGTTTATAGCTTCTGTAGGGTTCTGTCGGCCCTTGTAGGTTACGTTTCTCGCCTGTGCGATGAGATTTAGTTGGGTTATCTCCTTTGGCCGTAATAGCTCCCTGTAGCCGTGCACTGGTTCCTTATTTCTAAGTTCTCCACCTTGCAATGTAATTATATTTTTACAGCTGGTCTTTCATTCTGAGGTTTCGACCTCCGGTTGTATTAAACCCTTCTGGGTATACCATTACCCAGTCACCCGATGACCTGGGTTATCGTGGGTTTTGGAAACCCTTCTCTGTAATGATTATTTTGGACAATAAAACGCTCGTCGTGTTACGGCTGTGCCATTTTCTCAAGTGCTGTTACTCATGTCTTGCTGGTCGAATGTTAAATTATAATTATTGATTCTATTCTTAGATTCTGGTTTGATTTAGTTGCACTGTGCAGATTTCTTTTAGAAGTTACGAACAGTAAACAAGGGTTTGTGCAATATTTTGAAATATTACAGTGCTTGGATTTTCTCTGCTACGGCATTTAACTTTCTGGTTAATTAATCGAGGGTTCTTGTGGAATACCTGTGAATGCTTCTGTTCGTGCGTACCAACTTCTGTTCTGGGTATATGATGATGTCTTGCTTGTCAATGTCCGCTGCTAGGCACTCATCTGGTGTTGTCCTGGGTGTATGCGTCCTTGGATGTTTTCTGTCGGACAGTATGTCGACTGTCACGTCTGCTCCACTTCTTGTGAATCGTATCTGTCTTTTATATCAAATACGATTGAATTGTATAGTAATTTGTATTATGATTGCAAGAGAAAAATAGATGGTACAGTGATGATTTAAAAGAAATGAATTCATCATAGAGAAATCTAAAAAGGACAATCTGTTTGAAATGACTGTAGTTCTCTTTTTCTTGTTTTTTTTTTTGTCAGAGAGAGGAACCTCTACAATCATTGTTTTTGCTCTTTTTAAGTTCAGAGAAACGAACTGTTCTTTTTCAGTTGAAACTAACCCAACAGATTTGGGCAACTGTTTTCACCTAACCGACTATAACTAATACAATGCCTTTTAAAGAAAAATCAATTTAATTAACAATTTATGTTTCTTCTTCTAACTCCTAAGTAAGACAGAATAAATGCATGACTAATTTAACTGAATCCTATCAGCATAAAAGTAAATAAAACAAATAAATGAAAGTAAAATAACTGACAAGGTTTTGACACCTGTCCAGCTATACGTAGTGACTGTGTGTTCTGTTTCTGTCTGAGACTGTCAGCCTCATTCTGCCTCCTCAGAGCTAGATGCTCCTGCATCACTTACCCCTTCATTTCTCACATCCAAAAGTTTTGGTTGGAAGGAATTCGTAATATGTTGAGGAGATACATCAAGATGGATAAACAAAGAATTGAAGAAGCAATTTATACTTTTTCCAAGATATGTGTTGAGGTAGACCTTAGTAAAGGACTACTTGACTATATCTTCTTGACACACAACCACTAATGCTAGAACTAGTTCTTAGAATATGAGAACACTAAATTTCGGTGTCATCTTTGTCTTCAAACTAGACATCTACAATTTGCATGTCCTTTGGCAAAGAAAGACCCCAGGAAGAAAAAGAAACCAATCAAAAAGCCCAAGGGATGGCAATTCCCAACACCACAATGTGGAGATGAAGAGGAAGAGGAGGAATTGGGACCACCCACCATCGAGGACAATCCAAATCCATAGATATCTTCAATGAATGAATATTTTAACGAGGAATAAATAGTGGTATCAGCATCACAAAATCCAAGAGAAGAAGGACACACATGCTAAGAAATGTCAAAGGAGAAGGAGATACGAGGATTTAAATGCCCATATACATATGAGAGCTCTAGCTCAGTTAAGGAATGTTTGAGAAAGGCAGAAGAGAATTGACTAATTATTGTTACATCTACTCCTTATCAAGGAAGATGGTGAAAAGTAGAAAAGAAGAAAGGGAGAAAGGGTGACTAACCTAATTTTGTTAGGCCCAATTTTTTTTGTTTGTTTTGTTGTTCTTTTGTTCTTTGGTTTTGATTATATGGGAAGAGTAAAGGAATGCACTATGTGCATCTACATATTTAAATTTTTATAATTAACAAAAATTTATGATTTTTCCATGAAAAAAAAATATTAAATTATCATAATTTATAAAAGAAATTTAATTACAGTGAGAATAAAGAGATTTTTTTATTAGTATAAGGACAATTGATGCTTTTGAGAATTTACCAACCATTTAAATTATATAGCTAGCCTGTTTATATGTTAAAACTAGAAATAGAAAATATTGTTAATTTTACTCCATGATATTGATAATTAAAAAAAGATATTAAGATTATTAAAATGTAATTTTTTAATTATGTATGGCTCTATGTAGATAACCCCAAAATTAGGTTGGGAAAATACACCTTGTATTCTCACTTGAGTCAATAATTTGAGACTAAGGGAGAACTCTTGGCCAACATTAACACCAAGACTTTGACATATGATGATGAGGTGTCATCTTCTCTACCCAAATCCCATCTGGCCATCACTCCTAAATGCATGCGGGCACAAGTGGAATCTGAGATTAAATTCTCAGGGCACAATGGAGATACCCTAGGTGTGGGGAGCCTCAACTTTGCAATTGAATTTACTCCTCCACACTCATAAATTAATTTCGTTGCTCTTCTGTATTAGTTGGACATCATTCCAAGGAATGTCATGTGAAATCATAACTTAATTTCATCGCTCTTCCATATTAGTTAGACATCATTCCAAGGAACGTTATGTGATCTCAATATCGATTCAGAGGCTTTAGAATTCAATGCACCGGGATGGCAAAACCAAGGGAGAATAGGGTATAAATGGTGGAATATGCCTTATGTCTGATCATGTTTTGAGCTCTATAATTACAATAGTGAGAAAAGGTGGTTGTTATCTCTTGTCAACAATTTTGTGACACCACAAATCCTGTCAATGGCTAGACAAGGGGAGTCATCTCACAAGTGTGAGTTGGAAAACTTAAAGTGCCTCTTGGAAAACCTAATGGAATCCCTTAACAATATTTTGAAAACATTGAGCCACAGGGGTGCTGCAGAGGGAAGAGAGAAAATGACATTGCAGTTGTAGATGGATGACAAGTTTGAAACACTATAGGGTAAGCAAAAAAAAATCCAGTTTGAGATGTGCACAGAGCTAGCACTGATGAATCTCAAGATTGTAGAGATAACATAATTCTCCAACAATGGTGCCAAATCCATCTTGGAATCAGTTGGGATTAGCGAGGGTCAAAAACAACAAAAAACACTAGGAAAGGTTGATGGTATGGAACAACATGTTAAGGGCGGCTAGACAAGTGCATGGACAACTGGGGTGAAAGGCTACTCTTAGTCAAATACTCAATTTTTTTTGAATAATTTTTAATGTATTGTAGATATATATTGCTACTAGGAGTTTTTTATAGAGTCTATAGTAGGCTTATGCCTATAAATATTGGAAAATCATGTCATAAGCAAAGTCAACCTATCTTTTATGCTTCATAATCTAGTGTACTTCTGGATAGCTAAGCATTTTGTAAAAGTTCTCATCATGATCTAGGTTGATCTTCAGACACAATGGCATGAAAAAAATCAAAACTTTAAATTGGTAGAAAGGAAAGTATCTAACACTAGATCGAAGTGCTCGTTGCCCTAATTCCAACGGTGTGAACAACACTCCAATCCGAGTTTGGATGAAGAAGTTATCACATAAAGCAGATTGCCTTTCTCCTTTGAAAAGGAGGCAAAATCTTATGAAAATGGGCTTAAAGCCTTCTTAAAGGAAATCACAATCAAAGGAATCAAAGGAGTGGACCTAAGGTCAGGCCTTTCAAACCTCCGATCAATGATCTTTGATATATTGGGTCAGAGGAAGGCAGGCACACAATATCAGGACTCGGGTAGAGCTGACTTGCGATTGTGATATCGGCAATCGGCATCGACATATGATAAGGGAAGAACCCCTGGGCCACAACAAATGCGATATGCGATAGTGATTTGCGATGTTCAATCTCAACCATCGGATCAGAAAAGAGATCTACGGTCTAGATTTAATCAGTGGATCGGCATATCGACGATTGGTGGATTGGCATATCAACGATCGGTGGATTGACATATTGGCGATCAGCGTAACCGAAGGGAAGACCACCAGGGCTATTGCAATAGTGATTTGTGATAAGTATGGACCCGACAGGCAAATAGGGTCGATTTAATATATTTTGAATTCCGGCTTTTAAAGCCTTTTGGACGGATTTTTCAGTATCTCAGTGGATGATCACTTGAAACAAAAAAAAGGCCATTTTTGGGGTCTTATTGTGCCAGCCGATCCTTCCATTCAACAACTTCTTTTATAACCAAACAGACCTCCGATTTCAGCGCACTTGTAATAGAAAAAAACGTGTTATAAAAACACGATACAGGCAGAGCCGCAGGGGGGGATGCCTCGGGAGAGATAGAGCGGCAAAGCCATAGATCAAGAGGGCCAGACAGAGTCGAGAAGTCCCCCAGAGAATCATAAAAGCTAGAGAGCTTGAAAGCCAAAGCGTAGTAGAGCCGCAGAGCCACAAAGCTTGATGGAGGTAGAATTATAAAACTCCCTTTTGTGACTGATGATTGTATTTCTCTTTCTAATGCCATTTAATGAATGAAGGCCTCCCCATTGATTGAGAAGGGCCCAGAGACATAGTCCAAGTTGTATGAAGTCTGTTATCAAGTCTTGTTGTCTTCTTCTTTCATGCTTTTATGTGTTTCTTCTTCTTCTCTCATGTGTGCATTAAATTTCTATAGTTAAGCTTCAATGTTCACATGTGATTCTTTAATACATCTATAAGAAAAAGATTCTGGATCAGGTAGTATTAGAGCAGGTAGTTTTAGATGTGAATTCCATGTCTATATGCTAACATGAAACAAGGTCCGAAGAGGCGAAGGGAAACTACAGCCTTTCGATCTCGAGGTGGGGCGTGCACATCAAAGGAGAATCATGGCAGATGATGAGGCTCGTTTTGAAGAGGAGGTAAACGTCTGCAAGGCATTCTACACAATGGCAGATCGCGTTGAGAAGTTATTCTTAGGACTTGAAAAACTTGAAAGTGCAGAGAAAAGAGCTTTAGAAGAACAAGGTTCATCACATGGAAATGGTGGAGAAGAACTCCTTCCTTCTCCTTCCACGAGTGAAAGTTCTTCTTCCTCCCATCAACATCATCATAGGAATTCAAGGTATGCACACAAGAAGCCTTTCTTTAAATTAGATGTCAAATTTGATCTTCCCCTGTTTAATGGTGAAAGTAACACAGAGAAGCTTAATAATTGAATTAGGAAGATTGAGGTCTACTGCAAGATTCAGTAGATCATGGAGGATGATGCAAAGATTTAGGTGGCTCTCTATGACTGAGCAACATCACTCTTGTTTGGTGGGAGAGAAAATTTCAGAGTAGTAAGAATGTAGGTAGCCTCTTTTCCTCATGGCCTGATTATACTTTCGCATTAAAGGAACAGTTTTATCCCTTGGGATACAAGCAAAAAGATTTAATGAATTGGTAGTATTTAAGGCAAGGAAAAGGTCAGGATGTTAAGAGTTCTATAGAGGAATATAGAAAACAAGCACTTAATTTGGGTATTGCACTTGATAGACCTAAAGTAGTAACTAAGTACAATGGACTGCTACATAGTTACATCAGGAATTCATTATTATTGTTTGAACCTGCTACCATTGACTCAGCCAATGTAAAGGCCATTCATCTAGAAAATAGGGGAACACATGGACAAGATGACCACTCAAAGAGAGTCGTGGCAGCCAAGCGAAGGGGAGCAAAGCCCTCTTGCACACGTTGTGAGAAAGAGGGGCATGGTGAACAAAACTGCTGGAAGCTACACCCTAAGCTAAGACCTAAGAGGAATGATAGAAAGGGAAGTAGAAGGCCATCACCACCATGCAGCAAAGCCCAAATTCTGAGTCAGAGGAAGATGAGAAGGTCACAGCTACAGGATTTGCATGGGGTAGGCCCATTGAATTGGGGTCTGACTCTGGTGACGAGATGAAGTTTGTGGCCTTTTAGATCATGGCAAGACGACCCATAGATTTGGGGTCTGATTCCGGCAATGAATCCAGGATTTCAGCTTACATGGCACTCCCCACAGCAGGATGCCAAGAACCCAAGGAGATCAACCACCACACCCAAGTAGAGAATGTTGAGCTAAGGAGGCTTCTATAGGAGGCCAGGGAAGAAAACGAAATATTATTATGCCAGTTGCAAGCTAAGGACGTGGCCTTGGAAAAGCTGCAATATATCCATCTGGAGATAAAAAGTGATGCTCCGATTTCATATGATTTTCATGATGATGAGTTTGTTGCCTTTGAAAAACATACTATAGGGATTGGATCCAAAATAATGAAGGAAATTGGATATCAAGGAAATTTCCTCGACATAAAAGGCCAATCCATCATAAACCCCATCAAAGTCCAGGAATTGTCGTGCCATGCAAGACTCAGATACAACAAAAATGAGTTGGGAGAAAGCTCCAATATGGCCAGTAACCAACCAATGATAGGCCACGAAATCCCTTCCTCATAGTCCAGTGATAGTGAAGGCTCCATGAACACTTATCGAAGGAACACTAGGGAAAAGTGCCCCAAGGCAACCCCGAAAGTTTGGAGGAGAAAGAATTGTTGTAACCATTGAAACAAAGAGGGACACCAACAATCTAGGTGTCCAATTCTCCATGTTTTGGAAACATCGCTAGAGGAGTCGAAAGGTGAACATGTTCAACAGATAAATCCACCCCATTCATGGTGGTCTGCTTTATTAAGTTGGTTTTTCTAGGGCTAGTAGCTTGTTATGGCCACCATCGTAAATCATATGTTGCAAGTAAATGTAAAAATGATGGTGTGTTTCCCATCACTTCAAAGATGCAACAATGGTATTTTGGCCTTTCCTTATTAGTATTTGAGGCATCAATTACTTTTCTGTAGTCCTTGGCCAATGAGTGTGTGCTATGAACTCTTGGCAAGGAGGGGTTGTTGAGTCATATGTGGTGTGAATGATTGCAAGAATGTACCAGTTTCACGTGCAGGTGATTGAAAGTGTGGATTGAGACAGTGTGCTAAGTGTAAAAGCTTTTGGTGGTCCAAAAGCTCCTCAATGGGGAGGATTGATCTAGGTGGATCTTCAGACACAATGTCATGAAATTACTCAAAAAATTAAACTGGCAGAAAGGCAAGTATCTTGACATCAGATCAAAGTACTTGTCACCCTAATTCCAATGGTGTGAACAACAATCCAATCCGAGTTCGTATGAGGAAGTTATCACAGAAAACATATTTCCTTTTTCCTTTAAAAAGGAGGCAAAATCTTATGAAAATGGGCTTAAGGCCTTCTTAAAGGAAATCACAATCGGAGGAGTCAAAGGGGCGGACTTAAGGCCAAGCCTTTAGAACCCCCGATCAACAATCTCTGATATATCAGGTCGGAGGAAGGAAAGCACGCGATATCAGGACTCGGACAAAGCCGACTTGTGATTGCAATATTGGCAATCAGCATCAACAATCGGCATATGAGAAGGGAAGAACCCCTGGGCCACAGCGAATTCGATATCTGATAGTGATCTACGACATGCAATCTCAGCCATTGGATCAGAAAAGAGATCTACGGTCCAGATTTGATTGGCGGATCGGCATATCGGTGATCGGCGGATTGACGTATCGATGTCGATGGATCGACGTATTGGCAATCAACATAACCAAAGGGAAGAACCCCTAGGCCGTTGCGATAAGCATGAACCCGATAGAAAAATTAGGCCAATTTAATATATTTTGAAGTCTGGCTTTTAAAGCCTTGTGGATGGATTTTTCAGTATTTCTGTGGATGATCACTTTAAACAAAAAAGGCCTTTTTTTGGGTTTTGTTGCGCCAGCTGATCCTTCCATTCAAACAACTTCTATTATAACCAAACAAACCTCTGATTTCAGCGCACTTGTAACAAAAAAAATGTGTTTTAAAAACACGATACAGGCGGAGCTGTATGGGGGGATTCCTCAGGAGAGACAAAGTGGTAGAGTGAGAGGGCTAGACAAAGCCGAGAAGTCCCCCAGAGAAGTGTAAAAGCCAAAGAGCTTGAAAGCCAAAGCGTCGCAGCCATAAAGCCACAAAGCTTGGTGACGGTAGAATTATAAAACTCCCTTTTGTGACTGATGATTGTATTTCTCTTTTTGATGCCATTTAATGAATGAAGGCCTCCCCATTGATCAAGCAGGGACTAGAGACGTAGTCCAAGCTGGATGAACTCCATTATCAAGTCTTGTTGTCTTCTTCTTTCATGCTTTTATGTGTTTCTTCTTCTTCTCTCATGTGCGCATTAAATTTCCATGGTTAAGCTGCAATTTTCACATGTGATTTTTTAATACATCTATAAGCAAAATATTTTGGATCACTAGGAGACTCCAAAAATTTTATTATAATGCCAAAATCCTAACAGTTTAAAAAAGAATGCAATGTTGCAATAGTTTATTATCCATGAATTAATATATTATATAGAATTAAATGAGAAAAACATTATTGTTTAAAAATTTTGATTTTTTCAATAGTTGTGGATTTATGTTGATTTTTTCTAGGAAGAGCCAAAAACAACAATTTTGAGAGAATTAGACCTCGTGAGTGAAAAAGCAACAAGTAGACCTAGTGAAGGAAGAGGAATTAACTAGACTTGGTGTAAGTAGAAGAAGATAATAGACTTATTGAAGGAACAAGTAGAAAGAAGACTCGGTGAAAGAGGTTGGTTCCTATGAATATCTTGTAGTTGAGGGGATTGGTGTCTCTTATAGGTTGGTTCCTACAAATCTTACAGCGGAGGGGATTGATGTCCCCTATAGGTTGGTTCCTAAAAATATTTCAGTAGATGTGATTGGTGTCCTTTGTAGGTTGGTTCCTATAAATATTGCTACAAAGGGGATTGGTGTCTCATGTAGGTTGGTGGATACAAAATTTGCAGTAGGGGGAAATGGTGTCTTGTGTAGGTTGGTGCTTACAAATCTTGTAGTAGGAAAGATTGGTGTTTCTTGTAGGTTGGTCCAAACTTTTTAATAGTAGGTTGGTACCTACAAAGTTTTTATCAATATGTTGGTTCCTACAAAGATCTTTATAAAGAGCTTTTCATTTATATCTTTTATTCCATCTATGAGATTGTTTGGTTATAATTCAAGAATGTTTAAATAAATCAATTTCCATATACTAATTCACCCTCCCTTCTTAAGATAAGTTTGAATCCTACACTACATAGGGTGATGCCTCAACCAACCACATTAGTAACCCCTCACACCTAGATCCAAAAAATTTCATAGCTCCCCATTATAATATCTTTCAAATTTTTAATATTACAAATTATTAACCTATTCTAATATTGAATCTTATGGATTTATCTAGATACCCAGAGCTTTGGATTCATATGAATACTTACAACTCCTCCAAATCCATTTGGATTAAGGCTTTACACCTAGTCAAACTTGTGAAATCTCTAAATATGTAGGTTTGATATTTCTAAATTTTTTGGATTCATCCAAATCTAGGAAAATCCAAAAATCCCAATTTCATAAAAATCCAAATTCCACATCATCCTTGCTAGATAACATCACATCACCTACCATGTAAAATTCTTTAGCACATAGTGGCACATAATTGTTTTGCATGGAATTTCATCTCAACATGACATGTCATCTAGACTCATATTAGTGCCACATCATCATGCGATGTCAACAACCATATTCCTACAGGATCGGGGAATGCTCACATGGGCTTCACATAGCTTCCAAATGAATGAGGATGTTCGCATACAAATTTGATTCTTTCTAAAAAATATTTTAATAAGAATTTATATATGATCATATATCTATATAATTGGGTATTTGAAGCAACCAAATTCCTCCAACTATGGCATCATGGTCCACGAGCTCCAGGTTTTCTCTTTGCAGGTTCTACCAACCCAACCATCTGACATCTAGGGATTTGGTGAAGGTGAATTTATAAGGTTTTCAAAACTCATGGATATCCAAATTATCTAGATATATGAACATCCTCATCTCCCACTAATATGTCAACAATACAAATGTACAAATATTTAATATTTGGATATCCATGACATCTTCAATTCCCCACTCAAGTTAGATCCTAACTACTAGATTTCACTAGCTCCTGATCATGGCTTCCTTGCTAGTCCATGTGACCATGAAACAAATATTAATCCCAATCCCCAAATTTCTAAACTCAATCCTTAAATTTATAAGAAATTGTAGGCCTATAATGGACTTTTCTAACCTGCTGTAAGGATTAAAATTATGATATTTATAGCGCATAAAATTTCTTGAAATACTTCTTAAGCTACAAAAATATTTTGCATCCTTAAGGGAGCATCAAAGAATCTTCCCACAACTAAGTTAATTCTCAATAAGTCAAAGAAAGGGCCAATCATCAAGTTTACAACTTCAGCTAATTGACGCAAATGCTTCTTCCTCTTATGCAACTTTCAATTGACCCTTCATACTTCAACTCTTACAAATGTAGAGGCTTGTTCATTGGCCTATCTCCAGGATTAAATAAGGCCAATAACCAAGGGTGAATCTCCATGCCTTCTCATCACAAAACAAGAAACTAATATAGCTATTCAATCCCATGGCTAGCCTAGTAAAGGTCATCACACTAACATAATACATAAGGAACTCAACTTAGCTTATACGTTATACTTCACAAAACCCAAGATCTTAATTTATCACAGGTAACATACTTCAAGAATACCACTATTTACAAAGTACATTCATAAAAGAAAATACACCTAGTAACCAATCATAATTTAAACATTGTACCAACTCATTATTATAAGCATACTTAATCACCCATCATAGAAACTTTCATTAAATCTAAACAATAATGTCATTCCATTAAAAGTGTTGGGTTGTTTTATATTCTTTCCACGACTAACCTACGTAGTGAATCGGGGGGAGAGGGTGGCGGAGCCCCTTGTTGCGTCTGATGTGGCAGTGTGGGGGTCACAAGGTGGGGGGCGACAACCTCCCTTGTTCGGGGGGTTTGAGGGGGGCGGGTAGCCCCCCTCTACGGGGTTCGGGGAAGCGCCCCGAGAAATTTTTTTTTGGACCCTATACTAGGTTGGGCGAACCTACCTATGGTTTTCTGTCCATGGTTTTGGACGCAATGGTTTTTGGTCCATGGTATTGGATGCTTCGGCATGTATAAATATGTATTGTAACATTGAAAGGAATATAATGAAAATCAAGCTGG
>APFE031721377.1:330166-373579 GCA_000404065.3 Pinus taeda | reverse complement strand
ATGGTTTTTCGGTCCATGTTATTGGATGCGATGGTTTCGGTCCATGGTATTGGATGCAATGGTTTTTAGTCCATGGTATTAGATGCTTCGGCATGTATAGATATGTATTATAAAATTGAAAGGAACATAATGAAAATTCAAGCTAGTAGTCCCGGTTTTGGGATCCAGTGGGAAAATCTCTGTGTATATGTGTTTTATGTGTTATGCTCTTGCATTTTTATTTTTCCTGTGATTTAGAATTCGTATGCAGGTAATTTCTGTATGGGGTTAAAACCTACAAAAAGAGGAATATTTACACTTATTTTTGTAAGCTATGCTTTGTTAGAAACTAAATAAGTGAGAGCCACTCTCCACCCAAGCATAGGCTTAGTACACTATAGTTTTCCTATAGTGGAAGACTCACTCAAGGATTATCAGGGTTCAAAGTAGGGTAGGAAAGATGAAGGCCACTCTCCTTCACACACAAAATTCAATATTTTACCTTTCAACCCTTGAGTGAGGGTTTCTTACCCTTCACAATGGGATTGCAAAGCATAAAGGGAGTCTTCTTCGATATAACAATCCCTTGGTGACTCCCATTTCTTAGTTCCTTTCATGCATAGTCTAGAAAAAAATCTTAGAACTTCTTCTGACCCTCTAGCTTAGGCTGAAGGCTTCCACATTGTATTCATTACCCATTTAGCTAAACTCCACATAGGTTATTGTGAATTAGAAGGATTTATACACCCTCTGTTTAGAATTCTCAACGTCAATGTGTGGTTTTGTTTGTCTTCTCATAAGTTATCTCTAGTGACATGCTTTTTTGTCTCTTTATTCATGACCACCAACACACTTTGCACATTGCAGTTCACTTCCCCATTCAAATATATTGCCATGCATGAGAGTTTAGGGCTCATTTGTAACTACATGGTTAATCAAGAGTATCTTGATGGTGTGTTTCCAATGCCTCCTGGGCAGTTCAATACCACTCCCATTCTTTTTCATAACTACTAGTAGTTGGGTATTTCAATTATCAAATCTGAAATGCAAACATTTCATTTTGTGTAAGATAGGAAGCTTCCTAGTCCCCCCTCACAACTTTCTCTAAGGAATTGGGATCTATGTTGGATTCTTTGTTCTTCCTTTTGAAAATATATTAAATGAATTTCATATTATATCAAATAAAGTATGTTGATATATCCACATTGGTCATTTCCAACATTATACATATTAATTACAAATAACAAAATTGCAGGTTTAAAAAAAGGGTGTTATAGGAACACATGCTTGACTTTTGGAATGTAGATCTCTCATAGACATAAGCTTGTCTTATACTTCAACTAATAAAATGGAGAATTCGTTTGAAAAAGATCAAGATATTTTCACCAAGTATAGTCATGATCGATTGAAAGGTGGAAACAAATCCAAATCATAATAAAGGATCAATTTTTTTTATTATCAAAGATAGTCATGATGGAACAAAAAATAGAATTAAAACCCTTTCATGTCTAGACACTAAAAAATGATGCACACAATTAACTTGTCATTCTTCATATATCCACACTTATGAAGTGATGGTCAATGCTTTCCACTTGGGAAAAATAATCCTCTACAATACAATTCAATTCAATAGAAGCTTCATGTATTTTCTTTTTCTTTTCCATTGAAATGTCTTTGCTTTATTAGTTTTATTTAATACATTCTGAAGCATTTTACCATGCCTGGTTCATGATCTTGGTGGAAATGAAATCACAACTCATTAAAAATGCCCAACTTAATGAAAATGTGCTTCATTACATCCATTCAACCATAAAGTGTTCTTCATCAGCTACTATAATTCACCACATATGCCTTTATTGCTTAATAAATCTTCTATTTTTTATTTTCAAAATCCATTGTCAAGATTAACAACTTTATAGTAGAGAACAATAATGAGAAAACACATAATGCCTAAAATAATATAAATCAATAAAAAAAATTGCAAAAGAAATATAAGAAAGTGTTATTAAAAATAAAAACACGGCATCTTTTATCTTCTTTAACTATTAAAAAATCTCGAAAATCCCGTTTAAATATTTCAATTAACCACATATACCTTTAATTTGTTATTTAATAAATCTCATATGTTTTACTTTGAAAAAAACATTTTAAAAATCATAATTTTATTTGATAGATAAATAATAAATATTAATAAATAAAAAACAAAAAAACAAACAAACATCATAAACCAAAAACAAAATATAAACCCCACTTGTGAGCTTCTTTGAATCTATAAAAAAAATTCAAACCCCTTAACTAATATAAAATTTGACATCCAACTATATATTTTTTTTAATGTCTAAAAATATTAAACTCAACGAAACATAAAAACCTACGTAAAAGTTGACACAAACCAAAATGCCCATGGTTAATCATGTTTAATATCAAAAAACTCAATCTCCTTTATCATAATATAATAACCCTATTTAAAGTATATACAAACTAAAAAATTTTAATATCAAAATATTGCAAACCCTTTTTATTTTAAAAATAAGGTTAAAAGTAATCCCTGTGGCTTTGATACTTCGGTAAAAGACACCAAACCAACAAAACTAAATGAAAATTAATTACTGTGAACACAAAATGAAACTCGCTGCATACTGTGATGAAAGAGCGTTTGCAAGTCTATAAATAGATACCCTGGTGAAAATATCTCTGTGGATCCCAAGCTCAGAATTTTCCAACGTGGACAGATAATGTACGTGGCGAAAATATCTCTGTGGATTCCAAGGTCATAATTTTCCAGGTTGAAGCTCAGAATTTTCCAACGTGGACAGATAATGTACGTGGCGAAAATATCTCTGTGGATTCCAAGGTCATAATTTTCCAGGTTGAACAGATAGTGTATGTGGGGATAATTATAGACAAGAATGACAACCACATCAATGGCAACTTGATGTACGTGGAGATAACTGTGAGATAATTAACAACTTAGATATATATGTGAGGATAATTATGAGATAACCACTTTAACAAAGAGTCATAAATTTGCACATACAAACAGTTGCAGAACTTGAGTTGAACTTACAAGTTCAGAATCAAACAATGCAATATAAATTACTGGTAGAACAGATTGGGTGAAATCTAAATTTTATGAGCAGATCTTGAAAGATATATCGTAGATGGTAGTGGGACCAATGTAATTACTGTCGGATTTAAAAAAAAAATTGACCGAGAAAACGAACCATAAAAGCTTTAAAAAATCGTACTGGAAACAATTCCAATATAAAATGTAGTGAAGGCTTTTTGAACTTTCCAATATAAAATGTAGTGAAGGATTTTTGAACATATCCCTATTGTAGATTCCCCGAATATTTGGCAATTGGATAGACACTGGCTTGGTAAAAAATTTGACCAAGCCAGTGTCACTCTGATTGCCAAATATTTGAAGAATCGACAATCTAGATAAACATGCTTGTGAGCGCTAACTCGTGGCAAAGAAAACTGGTCCCAGTTGAGTGAACAGGATTTCATGTTAAAGGAAATGAATCAATCCGTATTCCTATTTATTGATCTTTCTATCTTTGTACCTTAAAGAAGGGAGAACAAGAGTCCACTCATGGGAAACAAATTGTTTGTTAACTTCTCTTCTTTGTACATGAAATCGACAATGAGAAAGAAGAGTGGAGGCATGAAAACACAATGTGTCACATTTATGTTGCTTCATTTTTGTCTTCCACGACCATTATTGTCACGACCTGTGGTTCGTGCGACGGGCAAGGCGACTCCACTATGCGAAGTGCATGCAAAACATGAAACGAAATGAACCTTGGGCGAGTTTATAAGGTGTTGGGTGAGTTGAGGGGGCAGTCCCATGAGTTGGGCAGGTCGACCATCCTCCGAGCGAGACAACACATTATGAATGAGTCGGTCGGGCGTTTGGTGTGGGTTGGTCGGGTGACACAACCCGCCACCCACCCGTATATATTGGAGGGCGTTTGGAAGCAAATGACCATCAATCATTCGATCAACAAGTTCGAACAAGGAGTTCTGAAGTGCGTGGATGAGCACGCACGACGGGCGGAACTCGGGTGAGAACTCGTTCAGAAAAGTTGTTCCGACAGTGGTTCGGGAACTCGTTTGGATAGTCGTTTGGGAAAATCTTTCGGGCAGTCGTTCGGGAAACTCGTTCAGACATTCATTCAAAAAACTCATTCGGACAATCGTTCAAGCAGGTCGTTCGGACTGTCGTTAGAGAAGGTCATTTAGGCAGGTCGTTCGGGCAGTCATTCGGGCAGGTCGTTCAGGTAGGTCGTTCAGGCATGTCATTCAGGCAGGTCGTTCGGGAGGTCGTTCAGGCAAGACTCGGGCGAGGTCGTTCGGGCGACCCGGGCAAGGTCGTGTGGCGACCCGGGTGAGGTCGTTCGGGCGACTTGGGTGAAATCGTGTGGCGACCTGGGTGAATTCATGCAGCGACTTGGGCGAAGTTGAACGGGTGAATGTGTGGACGGGTGGCCAGGTGAGGGCGTGCCGTGCACGACGAAACAGTGAAGTGTTGAAATTGTGAATGGAGGTGTGTCTCGGGCAGAGGCGCCCGTGTATGGCGACTTGGAGGCACGCCCGAGTTGGCCAAACGACACGATGCTACGACGAGGTGAACGAAGGATTGGTTAGTCGTGCAGTGACCATGCGGAGGTGCCGACAAGCTGGGCAACCAAATTTGCCAAAGTTGTGAAATTTGGCTAAGTGTAAATTTGGGGTTTCCCAAGATTTAACTTATGCATTGTAAAAGTGAAGATTGTATAATATATTGATATTGGGCAAACTCATATTGCAGGGAGTTGCCCGTCCCTTTATACTGTTGTGCATTTCTCTTGTATAATGTTGTTGATAATGGATGTGTATGGGTGTTCATTGGTATAAAGGCACATTAATAATACTTGGTAACGAAAATAAAACTAAGTATGGATTGTTAAGGCGTAGTCTACAATCGTAAGTATTAGTGAAAAGAAAATGGTTGGTAGTGCCGCACCTCGCCGGCATGGTTGAAAGACCATCGTAGGCTTGGGGGCGTGACAGTTGGTATCAGAGCTCATGAACAGGTTCGGGTGTTGAAACATTGAAGCTGATACACAACTTGACAGTTGGTATCAGAGTAGGCTGATGACCGGGTTGATGACAGTGGAAGCAGCTACTTGCAGGTGAAGGAAGCTAATTTCACACACAAGTGGAACAAGAGCCGATTCATGGTTGCAAGGAACTTGGTGAAGCTGGTGAAGGTTGGAACCAGAGGTCGTAGAGTTGGGCAGGTGGTACTATGTGCTATTCATACGATTTGGGCATTTGCTAGGTGGGCAAGTGGGATTGCATGTGGGCAGGTATACACAGTTTGGGCGTTTGTGGACCAAATAAAGTACGAACTGGGGAAGACGTGCAACAAGGCATGGCAGGTTTAGAAGAATGCAAAGGGAAGCTCTTGCTTACCTTATACAGGTTGAAGTGGATGCAAGAGGAGAATCCCCAGATTCGATAGAAGCTTGCAGTCTTGGAAAAGAATGTTGAAGACGAACTTCTTCAACTTGGATGGGTAATGGAGCAAGATGAAGTTGCAGATTGTACTGACAAGGAAGAGGAAGCCGTGATAGTTGAAGATGTTGCGAACGTGATCATGATGGAGGATGAACTTGAGATTGATCAAGTTGGACCAGGATCGTGCAGTTTGCAGACATGTATGGATGAGGGAACTCCCATGGAGGAACCTCGTGATGATGATGTAAGTACCTTGATGCATGTGTTTCATTTGAGCATTTGGTAGATGGACCATATCCAGGGAAGGGTAAAGTCAGTTTGCCGATGCTAGGGAGCATCTTACCATGGATGTTTATGATGAGACCTTGTATGGAGAAGCAAGGGTTGTTGATTGTTGGACTTGTTGGAGTTATTTGTGACCTTATGGTAGAAGGTACAAAGGCCCGTGACAAGGGAGGAACTTGATGATCGTTGCGGATGAATGGGTCATGCTTTAGTCACATTGGCTAAGTGCCCGGCATGACTCATGGACAGATTGGAGGGCACACACTTGAGTTGCTTGGGTGGACTTCTCATGGCCGAGACCAAGAGAAAGTCTTGGTGGAACCTTTAGTGGAGGAGCTATGATGGAGATACTCATGTGATGATGATATGGTTGGGTGACCAAGTTCACTAGACCGAAGATTGCAGCTTGGATGGGGATGACTAATTGTTGTGATGGGTCTACTTGGTTGGACTCCATGGCAACTTAGTCGTGGACATCAGGTTGGAGACATGGAGCATGACAGTCTTATGTAGGAACGTTATGTGGGAGCACTTGTAGAGGTGTCACTTATAGGCATCCAATGAGGAGTGCCAAGGCAGGGATGTTGTGCAGATGGATTTATTGATGTGACATGGAGAATTATTACTTATGAGCCAATGGAGAGGTTGTGCATTCTTGTACAACAAGGCCATGGACTTGGATGGAGTTGTGAGCAGACTATGGAGCATTCCTACTACATGGAGAGCTGAGGCATCTTGCAGAGACCTTTGGGCCGAGACTTGTATGCTTGCTGAGATGTTGGTTGGGGATGTCTTATGGAGCTCATGATGACATGAGATTGTTGTGACTTTTGGGGACTTCATATATGGTGGACTTAGAGGATCTGATGCATTGAGGAGCTGAGGTCAGAGACTTTGATGCAAGATGGAGTGCATACTTTCAAGTACATGTATGGGGATGGCTTGAAACAGTGACTTGATGTAGAGGATTGATATGAGACACTTTGAAGTGATGGAGTTACAATGATGATGATGCCTTGGTGGTAACACCTGGGCATGGGTTGAGCTGAGACTGAACCACCTTTTACACATGGGAGCTGATTGATCTATGATCATGGGCAGCACATGGATAGATGAGAGAGGTGCATACTTATTTCTATGGCAGACTTGAGGGATGACACATTACAGATATGATGGAGGTTGCTTTATGGACTTGGATGTGGCATACCGAGATTTGGAGTTTGATGAGATGGTCTCTTCATATTGAGGAGGCACACATATGGATGATGTTGGGATAGATGTGGTTGATTTCATGCAGCACATTGACACCAAACATCATGGACATCATGTTGCAAATGAGATGAGGACTACTTCATGGACCTGAGAATGGCTTACTTATATGGATGGATTCTTGATCGAGTTGATGATGTGACGAGATGTTCAGAGAAACGACTGATGGTGGCATGAGGATGTGCATTCTCATGGTTTGGACGTGATGGTTGGATTAGCTACCCAACTAGTTCAGAGATGGGGGAGCTCAATATGCAGAGATGTGTTATTATTTGTTGGGATACCATGGCAGCAGTTCACATGGGACGACACATGATGAGGTCAACACGATGTTGCAGTGGGCATGTAGCTTGAGATGGAGGGACTAGCCTTCCATGATGGGGAGCAGCATCTGGAGATTGTGACAGTGTGGTCGATGGTCATGGATTGAGATGATTTCCGATGTATGACATAGTGATGGATGTATACCTTGGTATGGTGATCTTGGTGACAAGTGGTTGTCGGGATGAGATATTGTCGAGGAGGACAATGACTTCCAGTGGGGGAGTATGTCAAGACCTGCAGTTCGTGTGACGGGCAGGGCGACTCCACCATGCAAAGTGCATGCAAAACATGAAACGAAATGAACCTTGGGTGAGTTTCTAAGGTGTTGGGCAAGTTGAGGGGGCGGTCCCATGAGTTGGGCGGGCCGACCATCCTTCGGGCGAGACAACACATTATGAATGAGTCGGTCGGGTGTTTGGTGTGGGTCGGTCGGGTGACACAACTCGCCACCTGCCCATATATATTGGAGGGCATTTGGAAGCAAACAACCATCAATCATTCGATCAACAAGTTCGAACAAGGAGTTCTGAAGTGCGTGGATGAGCCCGCACGACGGGCAGAACTCGGGTGAGAACTCGTTCAGAAAAGTCATTTGGACAGTCGTTCGGGAACTCGTTCGGACAGTCGTTTGGGAAAATCGTTCGGTCAGTCGTTCAGGAACTCGTTCGGACAGTCGTTCAGGAAAATCATTCAGACAGTTGTTCGGAAAACTTGTTCGGACAGTCGTTCAGAAAACTCGTTCGGACAGTCATTCGGGCAGGTCGTTCAAGCAGGTCGTTGGGACCGTCATTCGAGCAGGTCGTTCAGGCAGGTCGTTCGGGTAGTCATTCAGGCAGGTCATTCAGGTAGGTCATTCAGGAGGTCGTTCAGGTAGGTCGTTCAGGAGGTTGTTCAGGAAGGACTCGGGCGAGGTCATTCGGGCGACCCGGGCGAGGTCGTGTGGCGACCCGGTGAGGTCGTTTGGGCGACTCGGGTGAAGTCATATGCGACCCAGGTGAAGTCGTGTGGTGACTTGGGCGAAGTTGAACGAGTAAACGGGTGAACGTGTGGACGGGCGGTCGTGTGAGGGTGCGTCGTGCACAACGAAATGGTGAAGTGTTGAGATTGTGAATGGAGCTGTGTCTTGGGCAGAGGTGCCCGTGTGTGGCGACTTGGAGGCGCTTCCAAGTTGGGAAAATGACACGACGGTGCGACGAGGTGAACGAAGGATTGGTTAGTTGTGTGGCGATCGTGTGAAGGTGCCGACGAGCTGGGCAACTGAGTTTGCCGAAGTTGTGAAATTTGCCTAAGTGTAAATTTGGGGTTTCCCAAGATTTAACTCGTGCATTGTAAAAGTGAAGATTGTATAATATATTGATATCAGGCAGACTCATATTGCAGGGAGTTGCCCCTCCCTATATATTGTTGTGCATTCCTCTTGTATAATGCTGTTGATAATGAATGTGTATGGGTGTTCATTGGTATAAAGGCACATTAATAATACTTGGTAATGAAAATAAAACTAAGTTTGGATTGTTAAGGCGTAGTCTACAATCATAAGTATTGGTGAAAAGAAAACGGTTGGTAGTGTCGCACCTCGTTGGCACGGTTGAAAGACCACCGTAGGCTTGGGGGCGTGACAATTATCATGCCCCACTGTTTGTCTACTTTGGGCAGGGCAGGTGGATGAGCAAATGAATGTAACGACGGGTGGGTGGTCCAAGTGCAAATCTGCTCGAATGGACTGATACCGATACTCTTTCACGTGGTCTCTAGGTACAAATATGTTCTGCCATCAATCCACAGTGTGACAATTATTCAACAATTTTAACCTAAGTCTTTTTAGGTTTTAATTTCATAGTCAAACTAGATACTAAATTGATGTATAATTGTGAATAAGAATTTTTTTTGGACCAAGCATTTTATGTAAGGATTAAATTATTAATTATTAAAATTTATTAATATAAGTGTTATGTTATCGTTAGTCAATGTTGAATGGAAAAATAATTTATTCACCAATTAATGTTATCACCAGTAGAGTTTGAATGTTTTTTAGGATAGTTTAATTCCCCTAAAAATGGTTCTTATCCTCAACCTCTCCCTATAATATTTGAACTTACAACTTAGAAAAAGACTAAATCTCACACAAATTATTAGTCTACACCTCTTATATATATATATATATATATATATATATATATATATATATATATATATATCTTAATGATGGATCTAGCAAGAGCAGAGAGGGATCAAATCTCTTGAGCCCAAAAGTTCTTTTAGAGTAGAGATTCATCTTAACCATGGATCTAGCAAAAGCTCTGAGTGATCAAATCTCTTGAGGTGAAAACTTCTTTTAAAGTACAAATTTGACAGTTAGAGTGAGATTATTATACTTTTAATTAAACAAACCAAATACCTATATTAATTTTTGTTTTTTATCATATCAGTTGTGAAATATTTTATTTATCGTTAATAATGAGTGAAATATTTTTACCACTTCTCCTTAGTATGGCCACTGAGAATAAGATTGTATATGTTTTATAATAATTTTAATTAAAGAAACCAAGCATGTATATTAATTTTTTCTTTTTTATTATGTTTGACAGGAAATATTTTATTTATGGCTCAGAGTGAGTGAAATATTTTTACCACTTCTCTTTAGTATGGCAACTGATTGAGATTATTTGTGTTTATTATACTTTTAATTAAACAAACCAAACAAGTATATTCATTCTTATTTTTTATTATTTCTCATTTTTTTAATTTAAATAATTTTTTATATTTTCTTTCCAAATAGATATGTGTCAACTCCTAGTTAAACACAGACATACTTACTCATCTCTCATACTGAAGTATAGAATAGATTATATAACGAGCCTCTATACTCAATAAAATACAAAAAAAATATTAATTAAAAAATAATTTTATTACATAAAATATCAATTTATTTTTAATTAAAAATTATTAAAAAAATTAAAATTTAATCTCCAAAAAACCTAAACTTAAAACAAATTTTATATTATTTAATAGCTTATTAAATTAATATAATATCTATCTCATTCGATCACAACGCTCTTTTCTAAATATAAAATGTTCATCCCTATACCTTTTTGGGGTAATTTGTAATTTATTTATTTAGCTTCATTAAACCTTGTGAAATTTTATATTATATATATATATATTATTTCATTAAATTTAATTCTTAACACATTTTTAATATAGATGAGTTGGTTTTTAAATTCTATTACATTTTCACACTTCATAAATTTACTATTATTGCATACCATTGTTATATAAAGAACTCTATTATTATCTTGAATTTAAGATTACAAGGTGGTGCCTAAGGAGCGAGCCTTTCACTTAGATCTTTTTTTGTTGGTTCACTTGGATCTTCTTCTCTTGGTAGGGGCCCAACCTCATTTGGAAAATCTAATGGATCCACTTTATTCAAAGACATCCCCAGAGGGAAGGCTACAACTTCAGGTAAACTCGAACGAACTCTCGATATTCTTGGGCCCTATATTGTGGAGTAGATGAATGAAACTTCGGTAAAGGTAGTAGATCTAGCAAAGATCAATAATATTTGTACAACCTATAAATCCCAGGATATCAATTGCAGGTTCAATGATCTCTAGCCAAAACTTGTGGATCTTTTCTAATGGATTTTTACGACTTGGACGGTAAACTATGAGATTCACTTATGCTCCAAGGGTTTCTTCTTAGTAAAATTTGAATAATCAAAGATCAGAGACCAAGTTTTACATGAGGGTCCATGCTTCTCGGGAAATGCGAGACTATTTATCGTCCCATGGTTCCAAGGTTTTGATGCTAATTCAATGATAGTCTCCAAAATACCAGTCTGGGTAAGATTGCATAAGTTACCCCTTCATTTCTCACATCCAAAACTTTTGGAAGGAATTCATAATATGTTGGGGAGATACATCAAGATGGATACACAAAGTATTGAAGAAGCAATTTATACTTTTGCCAAGATATGTGTTGAGGTAGACCTTAGTAAAGGACTACCTGATTGTATCCTTTTGACACACAACAACCAATGTTGGACCTAGTTCTTAGATTATGAGAACACAACATTTCGGTGTCGTCTTTGTCTTCAAACTGGACATCTACAATTTGCATGTCTTTTGGCAAAGAAAGATCCCAGGAAGAAAAATAAACTAGTCAAAAAGCCCAAGGGATGGCAATTCCCAACACCACAAAATGGAGATGAAGAGGAAAAGGAGGAATTGGGACCACCCACCACTGAGGACAATCCAAATCCACAGACATCTTTAGTGAATGAAGATTTTAACCAAGAATATATAGTGGTGTAAGAGTCACAAAATCCAAGAGAAGAAGAACACACATGCTAAGAAATGTCGAAGGAGAAGGAGATAGGAGGATTCAAATGCCCATATACATCTGAGAGCTTTGACTCAGTTAATGAATGTCTTAGGAAGATAGAAGAGAGTTGACTAATTATTGTTACAACTACTCTTGATCAAGGAAGATGGTGAAAAGTAGAAAAGAAAAAAGGGAGAAAAGGGTGACTAAGCTAATTTTCTTAGGCCCAATTTTATTTTTTGTTTTGTTATTCTTTTGTTCTTTGGTTTTGATTATATGGGCACTATATTCTTGAGTGGCATTGCTTGGGATAGTAAAGGAATGCACTATGTGCATCTACATATGTAACTTTTTATAATTAATAAAAAGTTATGATTTTTCCATGGAAAAAAAACATTAAATTATTATAATTTATAAAATGGAATTAATTACATTGAGAATAAAGATATTTTTTACACATCAGTATAAGGACAATTTATGCTTTTGACAATTTACCAGTCATTTAAATTATATAGCTAGCCTACTTATATGTTAAAACTAGAAATAGAAAATATTGTCAATTTTACTCCATGACATTGATAATTAAAAAAAGAAAGATTAAGATTATTAAAATGTAATTTTTTAATTATGTATGGCTCTATGGATATAACCCAAAAGTAGGTTGGGAAAATCCACCTTGTATGCTCACTTGAGTCAGTGATTTGAGACTAAGGGAGAACTCTTGGCCAACATTAACACCAAGCCTTTAGCATATAATGATGAGGTACCATCTTCTCTGCCCAAATGCCATCTGGCCATCACTTTGGAATGCATGCAGGCACAAGTGGAATTTGAGATTAAATTCTCTGGGCACAATGGAGATACCTTAGGTGTGGGGAGCCTCAACTTTGCAATTGAATTTACTTCTCCACACTCATAACTTTATTTCTTCACTCTTTTGTATTAGTTAGACATCATTCCAAGGAATGTTATGTGAACTCATAACTTAATTTTGTCACTCTTCTGTATTAGTTAGACATCATTCCAAGGAATGTTATGTGATCTGAATATGGATTCAGAGGCTTTAGAATTCAATGCACCATGATGGCAGAACCAAGGGATAGTAGGGTATAAATGGTGCAATATGCCTTATGTTTGATCATGTTTTGAGCTCTATAATTACAATGGTGAGAAAACGTGGTTGTTATCTCTTGTTAACAATTTTGTGACACTACAAATCCTGTCAATGGCCACACAAGGGGAGTCATCTCTCAAGGGTGAGTTGGAAAACTTAAAGTGCCTCTTGGAAAAGCTAATGGAATCCCTTAACAGGATTTTGAAAACACTTAGCCATTGGGGTGATGCGGAGGAAAGAAAACAAATGACATTCCAGTTGTAGATGGATGCCAAGTTTGAAACACTATAGGGTAAGGCAGAAAAAATCAAGTTTGAGATGTGCACAGAGCTAGCACTGATGAATATTAATATTGTAGAGATAGCATAATTCTCCAACAATGGTGCCAAATCCATCTTGGAAGTGGTTGAGATTAGCGAGGGTCAAAAACAACAAAAAAACTAGGAGAGCTTGATGGTATGGAACAACATGTTAAGGGCGACTACACAAGTGTGTGGACAATTGGGGTGAAAGGCTACTTGGTCAAATACTCAGTTTATTTTGAATCTTTTTAATGTATTGTAGATATATATTGCTACTAGGAGTTTTTTTATAGAGTCTATAGTAGGATTTTGCCTATGGAAAATCATGTCGTAAGCAAAGTCAATCTATCTTTCATGCTTCAGAATCTAGTGTAGTTCTGGATAGCTAAGCATTTTGTAAAGGTTCTCGCCGAGACTCCAAAATTTTATTATAACGCCAAAATCCTAACCGTTTAAAAAAGAATACGATGTTGTAATAGTTTATTATCCATAAATCCATATATTATATAGAATTAAATGATAAAAACATTATTGTTTAAGAAATTTGATTTTTCTCAATAATTATGAATTTATGTTGATTTTTTCTTTATATTATCATTTATCTATAAATATTATAATTATCTATAAAATAGAGATTGATTTTTTTACAAAAATTTAATTTTTATTAAAATTTTAAGAAAAAAAAATTAATAAAAAAAAAATAAATATTATGAATAAAAAAATTTAATTATAAAAATTACACAATCTAATTAACAATATCCCACAACCTCGCGAAAATTTTATATGAATACCACCATTATAATTTTAAACCATTATAAATTTTATTTTTTTAAAATTTATATTTTAAAATATATTTTAAAATGTCATCCCACTTTATAGAATTAATAAATGGGTTATCTCGGGCTCCACGTGTTGTTCCATATACACCTTGGCAATGGCAAAACACCATGAATGAATTTCCACAGTGCGAAAGAAGACATATACCTTCTCACCAGCTTTCACACCAGACTTTTTTAATAGCCCTATTAACCTGGCATGTAGTACAACCATCGCATTCACATTGCATAGCTGACCGAGGGAACCAGAGTTAAGTTGTGTCTGCCACTTTATTAAAAAAAATCAAGATATCACATGGTTCTCATGATGAAGAATACCATGAGAACACCTTCAAATAATTTATACAGCAAATAATGGGATGCTATGAATGAGTTCAAATTAGTGACGTGCTTTCAAAGAATTCCAAGTACAGGGCGCGAATGAATCACTCGGAAGAACAGGATTCTCGTCACCACTATTGAACATTCAGAGATTGTAAAGTAGATTTCACTGAGGGGGCAAGAAATTAAAATAAAATAAGCGGTTAAACAGGGATTCAACAAAGGCATAATTGGTGCAGGACGATGCTTCATTATTTGCATATGCTATCTTCACCTTATTCTAATTCAAAAATAATTATAAATTTCATAACCGAAATTTTTAATAAATTAAAAATAGCTTGTTATAATAGAATTAGAATAATTTCATTTTATTTTTATTTAAGAAAATACGCTATATTTAATTATAAATAGTTAAATAAATAAACTGATTTTAACTGTGTCAATTATATAACTAACTTAGTTATCTAATTAATAATCATTTATATATTCTAGATTAATTCCTATAGTTTTAAATAATATAGAGTATATTAAGTGTTAGGTTTTAGTTGTAGTTTAAGTTAATAGAAATTAATAGATCTAACAACTAATGAATTAATTAAATTAAACAATTATATTTCCTGTCTCTATCTCTTGGTCAAGTCAATTATAGTTGTTGCTCACTCCATTTCCTTGGTCAATAGTAGTTGTTCTTTTCTAGTTGTTCAGTAATCTGCTCTCTCTATTTAACTTGTAGCCATGATCTGGTTCTTCATTTTGTCTTGATGTTAAAACATACATGTTGGTTCGAAACACGTTGACAAATAAATTTTGATGTGATTATCGCCGAAAACTCTCCCAAAGAAACTTGATATGGAGCAAAAAAACCTAGATTCAATAGTATTTTCCCTAGCGAGTCATTATTAGTGCCTATGATGGATACAGTTTGGTCTTCCCGTGGTCTGAGTGAAAAAAATAAAAATAAACAAATAAATGACAAAGGAAGCCACAACTAAAAGTTCATCTTTTACCAGCGTAAAAGCTATTGAAAATGTTAGTTTTATTAAAAACAATTGGATCCATTCGGGAAAGGAAAGTCAACCAAGAATGTAGAGATGAGAGAACTCATAAAGGACTCCTCTAGAAACGCGAGCTCTAGAAATGACCATAAACATTATGTTCAGCAAAAAGAGATGAAAAATTATAAGCATAAAACACATATCCATTTAAATTCTATGGAAGAAGCCTATAATGATTCCCTTGTATCCAAGTCAGTATCACTTAGACATCATTTGTTGCAAGTGCTCTTATAGTTGAAACAATTTCATCACGAGAATGTTATGGTACAAGTTTGGTATCTAGTGTGATCTGATAGTCACCTTATGAGTGGTCTCAGTTAAGAATTATTAAATGGAGGTATTACAGACTCATGCATTGGTGTGTGTCTAGGTTATTTAAGCAACGAATCGATCAGATTACAAATACATAGACACTTGAAATGGAAGACAACAGAGAAACATAGTAAGCAAATATAAGAACATAAGAAATTAATAAGTAGTTCACCCTATCCTCCAGGGCTACGTCTCCAGTCTAGCTTTCAGTGGTGTCCTTCTTTCATTGTGTCTTAGAGCAGAGAATTACAAAGAAAGAGCTCAATATGAGTCTCCTATCACAGGACAGCTTGGCAGGGTGGTTCTTGGATTCCCCAAGCCACTAGAGTACACAGACTCTTGTCCTTACCAGCTTTTCGACCTCTCGAGTCTACAATGGAAGGAGCCCAATGTGGTGTTCAGTCTTGATAGATCCCCTTGAGGGATGGCTTGGATTTCTCAAGCCCTCTAGTGCTCAACGATGCCTTTGTTCAACTCGGCCCTCTATCTTCTTACTGCCTTTTACTCTCTCTGTCTACTTTCTTTGTTCTTCTATCGCATCCTTTTGCTGGTCTGTGCATGGCTTTAAAGCCACTCAAGCTCATGGCTATTTGATTCCCCTTCCAACTCTGTCGAATCACTTGCTACAATTTTTCTTGGAGTTCCCTGTCTCGTCGTCATCATCAGACTCACAGGTTGTGGCCACTTGTCCTCCTCCGAACTATGCTAGCTTGCTTCGTTAGTTCGGTTCTTCAATTATGTCACGGGGTGAGTCATTCGCCACCTTGGCGGTCAAATTGGACCTCAAATTTTTTTAGATCGCGGCTTAATCCCTCGTTAAATCCGGTCTTACCATCGAGTACGATATCAACTGTTAGATTTGGATCCCCTAGATCCAACGCCATTCGCTCATTTCGTGCGGTTGACTTGCTCGACCGTTAGTACGCGATGAGCAGCAGTTTTCTCTCTCCTCCACTTGCCACGCGTTGGGCGCTGAGTGGAATTGCTCCGTTTTCACTGAATCTGCTTACCACGCAAGGATGCCCCTGATGAATACCGTCGGTTTTTAGAGCAGGGGTCCTGCCTTAGCCTTTAGCCTTTTTCCCCATGGTTTTCCCAGCTTGAATGCGATTAAGCACTGGAGGCCCCTCCTTTTCGAAGGTTTTTGACCAGCGATGCATGATTAGGCACTTAAAACTCCCTCTGTTTCCTGATCCAGGCTTCCCAGGGGCTAATTTTTCCTCCTCCGTAGTCTCCACGGGCCTTGGTTAGCACGCTTTGATCGAGGTCCTCATCGTTCCATGATGGCTGCCAACTGCCACTAGTTTAGAGGTGTTTTTGATCATTGCTCTCAATTCTTTAAAGTTTGTCCCAACCTGGTACAACCATGGTTCTTTTGATTATTCTTTATGGATCCAATTTAGATCATGGCCTTCCCACTGAAAACTTTTGGACCACCAAAAGTTGGTATTTTAAGCATCAACTAACTAAGGGTACTGTTGTCTCATTTGTCGAATCTCAATCCACTTTGCACTACTCAACTTCGAACCTTTGTATCCAATTTTGAGGTACTCAACATCTCCTCTATGCATTGTCCTCACCTTCCTGTCCAAGACTGTGTCTTCCTGCAATTCATACAGATATTCAGGTAGTAGATCATCAATAGAAGGCAATTGACTTTGCTCTTCAAGGTCCTCAATCACTGAAGGTTCAAACAATCTCAAGCAATCTTCATTTACGACTGAGTAGATGTGCATATAAGCTGGTAGGTCAAGGTGAAAAGCATTTTCACTGATCCTCTCAAGTATCTTGAAGGGTCCATACCTTATAGGCTTTAGTTTTTTACCTTCACTTTGCATCCTGTCCTTGCTGATTGTATAGCCAGACCTGGTCACCAACTTGGAAACTATGCTCCACCTGATGCTTGTCGTGCCTTGCCTTGTATTTGGCTTGGATCCTTTCCAACTATTCATGTACTGCCTGGTGGATCTCTGGGATCTGTTCAATGAACCTAGTTATCTTGTCCACATCAATGTGTCCATCAACTGTGGTATCTTTACCAAAGACAAAATCCAAAGGAGAACTTGGTGTGAAACCAAAACAACTCTCAAAAGGAGATCTCTATGTAGAAGAATGTTTTGCTCTGTTGTAACCATGCTGCACATAACACAAGTGTTCATCCCAAAGTTTAGGATGTTTGCTGTAATATCCTCTGAGTAGCCGGATCACTATCCTATTAACTACTTCTGTCTGGCCATCAATTTGTGGATGAAAAGCTATGCTTTTCCTCAGTTGGTTGTCCATCATCTCCCACAGACTTGACCAAAACTTCCCCACAAATCGGGTGTCTCGATCAGATACAAAAGAAGGGGGTAACCCAAAATGAACCCATACACGTTCAAATAATAGTTTTGCAGTTTGTTCAACTGTAATCTGCTTATTACAAAGTATCAAAATGCACATTTTGCTGAACCTATCCACAACCACATACAAATAATCATGACATTTTCTAGACTTAGGCAGTCCCCCGACAAAATCCATGGAAACACTTTCCCAAGGGTCAGAAGGATCTAGTAATGGAGTGTACAGACCTAGTTTTCTATTGCTAGGCTTGCTTTTGGCACACATAGTACACCCTCTCACATATCTAGAAACTGTCTCATTCATTTTTTGCCAATAACAAAACCTTTGCAGTTGTGTAATTGTTTTACTTACCCCAAAGTGACCTGATATCAGAGAAGTGTGTGCCTCTCTGATTATCTTTAATATCTCTGTTTGTGGAATGCAGAGTTTCCCACAATGATATAAGAGTCGGTCCTTCACATGATAATCCAATTCTTCTACCCTTTTACCTTGACTCAAAGCTGCATATACATCTTTAAAGTCTATATATTGAGCATATTGTTCAATGTAACTTTCATATAGTATCGAATTATGCTTAAGTATAGTAGATGCATTTATAATGGGTCTAGATAACATGTCTGCAACTTTGTTATGTATGCCCTTTTTATATCTGATGACTAAATGAAACTGTTGTAGAAAATCCATCCACTTGTAATGTCTTGATTGCTGCAATTTAGTTTGGGAGTGTAGATATTGAAGTGGTTGATGATCAGTATGTATTACTGTCTCTTTCCCCATTAAGTAATGTTTCCACTTTTCCACACTCTAAACTAATGCATACAATTCTTTATCATATGTAGGATAGTTAACTACTGCAGAATTAAATGTCTCAGAATCATAACATATGGGTTTATCGTGCTGTGTCAACATTGCTCCCATGGCATAGTCACTAGCATCTATTTGGATCTCAAATGGTCTTTGTAGATCAGGTAGTGCTAGTACAGGTGCTATACTAATCTTTTCTTTCAAGGTGTCAAAGGCTTTCTGATGTTTTCCTCCCCATTGAAACACCTTGTTCAATCCTGTCAAAGCCTGTAAGGGAGCTGCGATTGAGGAAAAGTTAGAGATGAACTTCCTCCAATATTGTGTTTCTCCTAAGAAGCTTCTCACTTCTGTAGTAGACTTGGGTTTAGGCCAGCTTATAATGACTGCCACTTTAGAGGGATCTATTTTCAATTCACCACCCCCTACTATATGACCCAAATAATTTAAAGACGTTTTGCCAAATTCACATTTGGAGAGTTTAACATAAATTTTTCCTCTTTTCAAACATCTAAGGTCTGCTTAACATGCTTTAAGTGTTCCTCCCACATTTTACTAAAGATCAGAATGTCATCCAGATACATAATAACAAAATCATCAAGGAAAGGCCTGAGTACATCATTCATTAATCTCATGAAAGTAGCAAGGGCATTGGTTAAGCCAAAAGGCATAACCGGCCACTATACAATCCCTGCTTTGTTTTGAAAGCTGTCTTCCATGCATCTTGCTCTGCAACTCTGACTCAATGGTATCCACTGTGCAAGTCCAGCTTGGTGAAATAAACAACTTCCTTCAATTGATCTAAAAGATCATCTATGTGAGGAAGGGGATAATGATTTTTTATTGTTATGTTATTCAGTGCTCGGTAGTCAATGCACATTCTCCACGAGCCATCTTTATTTCTCACCAAAATGATTGGTGACCCACATGGTGACATGCTAGGCCTGATGAACCCCTTCTCGGGAAACTCCTGCACCTGCTTCTTGATTTCAACATTCTCTAAAGCAGACAACCTATACATTCCAATGTTAGGCAATGGAACATCTTGCTACAAAATAATATCATGTACTATTTCATTTTCAGGTGGCAAACCTTTAGGTTCTTGGAATAGGACATCATACTTTGAAACAATCTTTTCTATATCAACTTGTTGCTTAGCGGTACAACCCTCAAATACATTGGTTTTATCAGGTTTTTTTTCTTTTACAACCATTAGTAAGAATTGTTTGCATGAATTTATCATTCTTTTCATCTACCCTGAGTTTATGAGAGTATAATTATTCTTGAGCTTATGAGGTCTTATAAAGTATTCGATTCCATCTTTAACAAGTAGATACTTGTTCTCAGCTCTATAGAAAATGGCTTTTCTATCAAACAAGTAAGGACTCCCTAAAGCAATTCCACATATATCCAAAGGAATTATGTCTAACTCAACCTCATCTAAAAACGCTGATCCAAAAGAAAACTTGAGTTTACACTATCTAGTCACTTGTAGTTGTGCTTTATCATTCAACCATCCTAATGGGTATGGTTTCTTGTGAGGTGTAGTTGCTAATCCCAATTTCTTTACAATTGCTTCAGAAATCAGATTTACTTGTGAACCACTATCAAACAAAGTATCAATATTTTGATGTTTGGAAACAACTTGAATATGGAAAATCTCATGCCTTTTTCTCTCATGTTCTTCATCAATAATAGATTGAGCAGAGTTACTGGTAGATGCTTTAAAACTCTCACCTTTTATACGTGTGTCCACAATGATTGTCTCATCTCATGAGTTTGACCCCAAAACTTTTTGAATAGCTATAGAAATCTTCTTCTTCTTTCCCTCGAACTTCTTAGGTCTCAGCTTTGGATGTAGAATCCAACAATGCTCATCATCACGCCCATCCTTTTTACAGTGAGTGCATGAAGCTTTGTTTTTCTATGTAGTGTTAGCCTTCCTTGCTTTCCACTTCTGCTTTCTTTTCTCCTCGCTCTTGCTTGCAGTGGGTTGGGATGGTCCCCCAACTTTTGGATTTCCATTCTTTCATTTAGCTTCTAGATGAGTAGCTTATACAAATACTTCATCTATGCTGGTGGGATTAAACATGAGGATGGTATGCCTCATGTAGTTGTGTAGACCACCAATATACTTCAAAATAGTCTTTGGTGAGTCTAATGAGATCCCTAGAATCAATTCTCTCTTTCTAAATTCTTGAGTGTACCCTTGCACACTTTGTCCTTTTAACTGCCGAAGAGTTTTCCAACTCATCATGCCTTGTTGCATGTAGGCCAATGGATAGAATTACTTCTTGATTGTAGAAACAAAGTCACTCTAGATAGAGATAGTCTTACCATGTCTTTTCATGTCAGCTTGGGTTTTGCCTTCCCACCAAACCAAGGCAGTGCCTCCTAGACGTAGGCTTGCCAGCTGAATTTTTCTTTTGTCTGAGTCAATGTTCTATACTCTAAAATAAACATCAATTTGTCTAATCTAATTGTCCAACTTTTCAGCATTTAGCTCTCCATCATATATAGGAAAAGTCGAATTTAACATCTAGCTTGATCAGAGATGCTTTCTTATTACGCACAAGGCTATTAGGAGGTGTGATAAAGTTTTCTTCTTTCCCTTTTCCTTTTGAGTGGTCATGGGAATGAGATTCATCTTCTTCTTTATCTTGTTTAGAGCCTGATGAATCTTCATCCTTATGATTTCTAAAGTCCCTATACATTTCTTCTACCATAGACTTTATCGCTAGGAAACTCTTTATGAATTGAGGGTCTGGCCCCACAGAACCTTCCTTTGACATGGTCTTCTGAGGATAGACTCTCCCAATCTCAAGATTAGTTTTGATCAACTCTCCTTCTCCTAATTTAAGCTTTGATCTAGTGAGCATTCAATAGCTAAACCAACACAAGTTTGTCTAACCTTACAGCCTAAAGCTCTGATACCACTTGATCTGATAGTCACCCTATGAGTGATCTCAGTTAAGAATTATTAAATGGAGGTATTACAGACTCATGTGTTGGTGTGTGTCTAGGTTATTTAAGCAACGGATCAATCAGATTGCAAATACATAGACACTTGAAATGGAAGACAGCAGAGAAACACAGTAAGAAAATATAAGAACACAAGAAATTAATAAGGAGTTCACCCTATCCTACAGGGCTACATCTCCAGTCCAACTTTCAATGGTGGCCTTCTTTTATTGTGTCTTAAAGTAGAGAATTACAAAGAAGGATCTCAATATGAGTCCTCTGTCATAGGACAGCTTGGTAGGTTGGTTCTTGGATTCCCCAAGCCACTAGAGTACACAGACTCTTGTCCTTACCATATTTTCGATGTCTCGGGTCTACAATGGAAGAAGCCCAATGTGGTGCTCAGTCCTAACAGATCCCCTTCAGGGATTGCTTGGATTTCTCAAGTCCTCTAGTGCTAGACACTGCCTTTGGTAAGCTTGGTCGTCTGTCTTCGTACTGCTTTTTTCTCTCTCTATCTACTTTCTATGTTCTTCTACAGCGTCCTTCTGCTGGTCTGTGCATGGCTTTAAAGCCACTCAAGCTCATGGCTGCTCGATTCCCCTTCCAACTTCATTGGATCACCTGCTACAGCTTCGCTTTGAGTTCCCTGTCTCAGCATCATCATTAGACTCATAGGGTGCGGCCACTTGTCCTCCTACGAACTCTGCCAGTTTGCTTCGTCAGTTTGGTTCTTCAGTTACATCATGGGGTGAGTCATCTGCCACCTTAGCAGTCAAATCAGACCTCAAATTCTTTCAGATCGCAGCTTAATCCCTCGTTAAATCTGGTCTCACCATCGGGTGTGATATCAACCGTTAGATTTGGATCCCATAGATCCAACACCATCCACTCATTTCGTGCGGTTGACTTGCTTGACAATTAGCATGAAATGAGCGACGGTTTCCTCTCTCCTTCGCTTGCCATGCGTCGAGCGCTGAGTGGAATTTGCTCTGTTTTCACCAAATCTGCTTATTCCCCAAGTATGCCCCCAATGAATACTGCCAGTTTTTAGAGTGTGGGTCCCTCCTTAGCCTTTAGCTTTTTGCCCCATGTTTTTCCCAGATCCCATGCGACCGAGCACTCGGGGCACCTCCTTTTCAAAGGTTTTTGCCTAGCAATGCATGATTGCTAATCACACATCAAAAACTCCATCTGTTTCCCGATATAGGCTTCCTAGTGGCTAATTTCACCTCTTGTGTAGTCTCCATGGGCCTCGATCAATGCACTTTGGCTGAGGTCCTCATCATTCCACACTGGCTGCCAACTATGACTGGTTTAGAGGTGTTTTTTATCGTTGCTCTCAATTCTTTGAAGTTTGTCCCGACCTGGTACAACCATGGTTCTTTTGATTATTCTTTATGGATCCAATTCAGATCATAGTGAGGCATGCAAACAAATTTTTTCTCACAACTTGAGAGAAATCCTTTGTATTTGATGAACACAGTTTGAGTTTAATTTGCTATCAACAAGTATCGATGAGTTATATATTTTACACAAAAGATTATGTGGTAGCTTTTCTAGGGCTACCTGGTAGGGTTTTTTCTGAGAGGCTTGTGAGAGGGTAGTCCTTATGTTAAACTTTACAACACAAGTGAGTTTTTGATGCATGGTTTCATAATGTTCAAGGAAGCCTTGTCGTATCAATTTTTGAGCTGGATACACGATCTCGTATTGTGGTTGTGGAATTGGTCACTACAATGCATGAAATCAATTTTTCTTTAGAAATCGATTTTGTCTTACAATTAAAAAAAAAAAGTTCTCAAAGAAAAAATTGAATAAGACTTTTTTAGTTAAAGGAAAAATTAACTTTTATGCCTACTCTTCTAATCTGCATCCAACCAATTCACAATCTTAGTGTAGGTATCCTTGGTAAGATAAAACTAACCCACACTAGCTAAAATTTCAATGCACCACAATGTAACAAAAACAACTGTGCGATGATATTCACTTTAGAAACCATATTTAAGCCGAAGAAGTGTGCTTCATTTTGAATTGACAACCCCACCTCTCTCCTTATATCTATATATATGATATCACTAGTGAGAAAAGGAGATGAGCATTACACAAACAATCCTTCAGATCAATTTCAAGAGTTGTAGACCCTGTAAACCAATTCAAATAAAAAATGGCATTTCCAAATATCTTGGGCATGATATTCATAATATTCCTCATTGTTTTCACGTCATAGTTCATCTTGTGTGTGAGGTGATCATCCTTAAACAATAATATATTCAACCATCAGAGGGTCAATGCAGGATAAGATTTGCAGGTCCATCTTTTAGTCCTCAACATTGAACAAGTAATAAAGAGTGTTATTACCAACCAATTTACCACTTAAGTTTCTTTCAAAGTTCTCAACAAATTTCTAGACTGTGAATTTAAATTCCCAAGGGCTATGAGAGCATCCTAGATCATAGATTGGCTGTTGGTACCATCTTGCATTTCTAGATGAGATATTAGAAGGTTTGACAATAATTTGTGAGACTTGGAAACTACCACTTGTAGAAACGTGGGTTCCATGCAAACATTCAAGTCTCTTAGTTGATGAGAAATCGAATAAAAGGAGTTGTAAAACCTAAATAAAAGCACATGATGAATATCCTTATCAACGTAGGATATTTATTTATTTTATTTTATTTTGTTATGAAAGGTGTTTTTCTTATAGGTGGTTGTTGAGTTAAATTATAGACTTATAATTTACCAACATAAATTATCAACCAAGGGTAAGTAAACTTGCAAGATGTCGTGCAAAATATATGCAAGCTTGATACCTCAAGTGCTTCCTAATTAAATCAGTCACATATACACAACACTAATGCCTCTTTTCTGCATCAACACATGGAAGCAAAGGCTATAGAGTGGATTCACCTCCCTCTACAACTCTAATATTGTTGATATTGATCAAAAAAGATAAAAGATCAAACACACAACCAAAAGAAATTAATTTGATAATGGAAATTTGAAACTGATTAAATGAATCACATAAATCTGAACCATAAATCAATTGATATATGATGTTGAATCAGAAAAGAGAACACTAGCTATGCAACATCGATATCACTGCATAAACATAATCAAAAGAATATGCTAGTACTACTAATGGAGTTGGGAGTAAAGGGGGCCCTCCCTTACTCACAATCCCTTCAATATTAAAAGGGTTTACTTAGTAAAATGGACAGAACATATAACTTGTATTAATATAGAAAATATCAAAGGCTTGTAAAATCTGATACGTTGATCAGCCAACCAACCCCCTTACACATACAATGTAATAGTATGTATACAAGTTTGTAGGCATATGAGTTGCTTGAATAAGGAAAAACTACTTGTTGAACTATTTACTTTTATTACAGCTACAAATATCAAAAATAGCTCTCCTTAGTCTGATCCATGACAGAAAGAATGGATCAAACTAGTTCGCTACATCTGTTGGAGCTTTTCCTCATACAGCCAATGAGAAGGACATTGGAGGTCTGGGTGGTTTTGATGATAAATCTATAGTAGAAAATAGGACAATGTCCATGTAGGTGGAATTCCCCACAAAACCCATGTTCCCATTTATTCTGAGATTAAGTGTAACATAGCAAACTGTCGATTTTGTTGTAGGAAATCTGGATGACTGCAGGAAATATGGACAATTGCATGAAATCTACACCTGTAGGAAATTGCAGAGCATCTGTAGGAAAATGATGACCGCGAGATATCTACAGGAAATGGTAGAGCTGCTTCAAATCTGCATAGGACTTCAATCAGTTGACTTGATAATTTCAATAAGGAACAATTAGCTTAAGGAACTACTCAGGAGTAAGATAAAATGACACATTTTAAGTTAATTTGCGTACCTTAAGCACATAGTGCCCTTTTGGCCAAAATCTAGATAATATGGTCGAAATAGGTATAACTAGGGGTCAAATAGAGTTCGAAAATGGGAAAATAAGGTCTTGGAAGGCTGTCAATATTGAGAAAAACTATGTCTCAACATTTCCCCATTCCTAACTTCTTGCATGTCCCCTATGCAAGAAAAATTATGCATCCTCTAAAGAAAAGGATCAATCCTTGTCCTATGTTGTAGCTACTGCAGCCAAATGGTCCAATTGGGTCCTACTAGATTTTGTCTTAATCTAGCTTCTATATGTTTCATTCTCCTTTTTCAGGTGGTCAATCTTTCTTTGTTTCTTATTCATGATTCAGGTTGCTTTCTGAGGCCATTCATCATGCTCCTTCTGCATGCGTAAATTCTTTTCTTTCAAGGTTTCATTCTCCTTCCACAAATCGCACTCTCACATAGTAAGCTCATGGATGATTTCTTCTACTTCTTATCAACCCCTATTTTTCTGAGAATTTACCTCCACCTCTTGTCATCCAAGGGGGGATTGAGGCAAACTAGGCTCCTCCTTCCCTTGGTGGTCTTCTACTATCTTATCTCCACTTTCTTGTAGCGCTGAATCCTGGAAGCATATTTCTTTTCTGTCAATAAATTCAGTTGATACCACCTTGTCCTTTAATTTTTCCAAGCCCTAACGCTTCTTATTCTTCTTATCAAGTTTGCCTCATGATGTTCCTTCTATTGTGATTTCCCTTGTGGCCAACATTGCAATCTGGCTCCTTGTAACTCTTTTAGCAAGGGTAGAAGAGTTTTCATTTTAGGCTTCTTCCTTATAAGTTCTCCCGTCACCACTACCTCTTCATCCTTATAATTCTCCTTTATCAGTAAACCCCGAGTTCATGGTTTTTTCCTTGGCTTTTCATCTGGATTTTCTTCCTTAACTTCAAAAGGACTAGAGTCCTTCTCATCTTCCACGAAATGATTTTCTGACAGGAAATCATCCCCCATTTTATTTTTCTTCTTTAGAACCTCGGTTAGGATAATTCTTATTAACCCATGGTGATAGAGGTTTTCCTCTATGTGGGTTTCTCTATCCTTAGCAGCAGTAGACATTTTCATCAAATACATCCTTAAGAAATAAGGAAAATTTAAAGGCTTGTCTCAGAAGTGCCCAAGAAGGCGAACGTGAAACCAAAATGCAAGCTGGAAATGACCTTTGCAAGTTATATATTTCTACAAGAAAAATAATAGGTGTCGTATACTTACCCTGGAGGTATTCTTGTGGGATGTCTTTACTCCAATCAAGGTTTGTGTGTTCTTTCCAGAGGAAGGGTGCACAACTTCCTTTGTCAAACCGTTTATTTTTAAACCAATGTTCTCCCTCCTATGGAATACCGCAGGCTCAAGCCACCAGCTCCTCTGTCAGCCGAAACTGGACATTTCCCACATGTGATTTGTCGCCATTAAGGTTAAGAGTGAAGGATTTGGTCGCTTCCGAATTATGCCCACATAATTTCTAAAACAAGGGCAACCACCCTTTCTTTTCCAGCCTAGCTTTGCTTCCAAGATCAACATATAATAGTGCATGGCCTTGCGGCTCAAACCAAATAGGGGCACACATTTTAGACATCATTACGAGCGGAAGAAATAGAGCTAATTCGTCTCAGAGTTACACTTGCAAGCCTTTACAAAAGCTTGACAATGGGATTTTAATTTTGGAAGTATTAGGAAAGTATGGTAATTTTTTAAAAATACGTCAGACGCGATCATGTTCAACATCATGATCTGACTTGCAGAATAGATATCAGAAATATCACCAAAGGATGTGTCATAGTTATGATAAGTGGACATGTAACTCCATTTATGACATAACGGTCATGGCCATGCGTTTCCACAAAGGGTACATATGCTTAAGTTCATGCAAATTTTTAGAAAGATAAAGCATCATTACCTTTCACTTTAAGTGTCTTATCACCAATTGTATCTTACCAACCTTACCTCCCCATAATCCAGACCTTTCATGAAAATTTCCACTATCTTCAAAATGATAACCCACCTTAGAATTACATAATTCATGTATACATTAAACATGACAGGTTATAAACATGATTACATAATTCGTGATCTTAACCAATAATAAATTATCATTACTTTATCGAATTAATTTCAAGCTAATGTTCTATCTATATCTTTAGGAATCTATTGGTGTGCTGCAGGAATTGTTTTGTCTGCACAATTGCAGAATGTTATGCAGGAAATTCCTATGTAGAAAAAAACCCATTTCTTCCCCTTTTTGTACATTTCATTGCACATGAATGAAGGTGTTGATGTTGAATGTGCAACGATCTTATTGGATTACTAGCCATTAAGGTCAACTGTTAACCAATGCAAGGACCATCAACATTAATGAGAGTGAGGGCTAAGGTACTCTGATGCATCCCATCAGGTGTGAATTTATGAGCTGATTTCAAACCCCTTGTAGGATCCAACAGTCAAGGAGCTATGAAGATTCCCCATTTTTGTTGGTGAGATAGCCTATCATTAAGGCATACAAGCTTCAAGGCATCATGAGGCTCTTCATCTTGGGCTCAGATAATTTGTTAATATCGATGGGCCAATAGTTTTGGAAGGAGGGCCTTAAGCAATCCCCCATCAATCCAACATGAGCAATCCAAAGATTAGCTGAAAAATAAAATTTATTCTGAGGATCCAAAGGATCTACTATCTTGTTATTTTAACAAGCCCAGGGCAGTTCATGCTTGCCAAATTTCAATTTTAGAAAGTCTGAAATATTGAGAAAGAAGACTCCAAGGGGGCTCATTTTCCATAATTAGTCCATTGGGCCCAGAAAGAGGAATAAACTTGTACCCAATATACATTCCTCTCATGGTTTACTGAACATGAGAAGGAACAAAGTAAGCTCAATTTACGATAGCAGAAAATAAAGTAGTGGTGGTAGAAGGAACAACTCCTTCTCTTGCCATTTCCATCTCCTTCTTCTTCACAAGTTCTTCCACATATTCCTCCTTGGATTGGGGTTTTTTATATAACTTGAGTCTGTTCCCATTTGTTATGAAACCAACTCACAAAAAGATAGAAAAGATAGATGAACACCTTATAAATAAGCCTCTTTGAGGGGGCAACCTCCTTTACATTACACAAATGAACAATTCTTGGATGATAGAAATGACAAGACCTCCTTTCTATATAGAAGAGCCTAAGGGGTCATAATATAATCAGATTCGACATAACAATAATAATGTTAGGGCACAATAATAACAATAGTGGGCTTCTATGGGTCACAATAATAACAATATGGGGCCTACATGGGCACAACAATATAATAATGGGGTTGTATTAATAACAATAAGGGGTTACACTAATTGTATAGGGACCTAACATGCCCCTCTCCTTCAAAAAGTGTTGTCCTCAATGCTTGAGTAATTCTTGGTGCTTTTGTATAATATTTGTGTCCTCCCATTTGGAATCTACAGTGGGTAACTTCTTCCACTTGATGAGATACTATGAAATTGATCAATTTCATAGTTCTTGTGTTCTTGCTTCTGTGACTTCTCCAGGCTCCAATATGATTTTTCCTTCCTCATCAAGTTCTGGCAATATTGTTTGAACTAGGATATTCTGCAACTTTTGAATGAGTGGCCACACTTCTTCGTCCTTCTTCCATTCATCCCTTGCTTTGTTTATCCAATCTGGTTGGATAATAGAAATAACACAAAACAATGCTTGCACATCCTCATCCTTTCTTGAGAGTGCATCTGCAACAACATTTTTCTTCCATTTTTTGTAGATGATTTCAAAGTCATAATCTCACATATTTGTGACCCATTTTTTCTGTTCTTATAAGGATAATCTTTGTTCTAAAAAGTATTGAAAACTATCATGATCCATTTTTACCTTGAAGTGTCTTCCCATTAGCTAAGGCCGCCATTTCTTAAGTGCATGTAGTATCACCAACATTTCCTTCTCATAAATAGATTTCTTGAGATGTAGTCGTAAAAATACCCAATCGCCTACATCAAAACTTCATTGACAGTGATGTTGAGCTGCCTGTTGTTTCATTCGATTTTGTACCAAAGTGGCATTATCCTTTAAAAGTTGGAGAACTTGTTGTTGATGCTCGATGTGATCTTTCATTACTTGAATCATTTTCTTCTTGATATGTCCTTCTATCTTGAGAGTTTAACGAGTGTAATTTCTTCCAATACATTACAAGATATGGCTGGATTCATTTCTTGATGCTCGATGTGATGTTTCACTTCTTGAACATTTTTATTCTTGATATGTCCTTCTATATTGAGAGTTTGAGGAGTGGTAATTTCTTACCATGCATTACAAGATATGGTCAAATTCATTTCTTGATGCTCGATGTGATCTTTCACTTTTTGAACATTTTTCTTCTTGATATGTCCTTATATCTTGATAGTTTGAGGAGTGGTAATTCTGGCTAATGCATTACAAGATATGGTCGGATCCATTTCGTCTTTCTCAATGTGAACTTTCACTTCTTGAACCTTTTTCCTTGACATGTCCTTTTATCTTGAGAGTTTGAGGAGTTGTAATTCTTTCCAATGCTTCACAAGATATGTTTGGGTTCATTTCTTCTTTCTATGGGGTTGGTTCCTGGTGTATATCCTCTTCTTTTGATGTTTCTTGATCCTTTTCTTCCTCCTCTTCACAATCTATGTAAAATAATTTCTTCTCAACACACTTATGACCTTTAGTGTATTTTCTATCACAAATTAAACAAAGTCCTTTTTATCTTTTTTCTTCCAATTTTTTTCATGTAGACCTTGTAGGTTGTGGAAGGCTAGAATAAAAAACACATCCATATTTGTAGTTGTGAGTGGTAGAATTCCTTGTTTCCATAATTCCGCTTTCAATTTTTTTTGCTAACCTGAATGCCTTCTCTAATGAATTAGGTTCCCAAAGATGAACCTCATGTTGAATTTAATCCTATAAAGTCCCTATGAATACATCAATCCTTTTCTTCTCCGATATATCATTTACCCTTATATTCAATTTTTTGAAATCCTTAATGTGCTCTGCCATTTAAGCCTTTTGTTTGATATTTATCAATTGGCTAAAGAGGGTGTTACTCTTTGTATCATCATAATGTGCTATCATTTCTTCCGTGAAAAGTGACCAAGTGACAAGTGCTTTATGAAAACACAACCCTTTATACCATAAAAATTGATCTAGCTCTAAATATGAAGATGCAATATGTACCTTTTGTAACAGTTGCACCTCATGTAGATCAAAATATTGCTCCATCTGTAGTATCCAATTTACCAGATCCTTGCCATCAAACTTCCTCATATTGCCTTTTCTTGATTTTAGGAGATCGATCTTGAAATGACTATAGCTGTAACTTTTATTTTTATAATTTTTAAATCGCGATCCATAATAGCCCTATGAGTCCTCTTTCTAACTCTACAAGTCTGATCACAATTGGATTTCTAAAGAAAGATCCATTCCCAATCTCCCGCGATGACCTAATTATAGACTAGTTCAGTAGAGTGAACTTGTACGACGTGCCACATGTCACTGTTTCAACCTTAGGCTATGAAAATTATACCCAAATAAAATACAGTCTGTCCTCTTTCTATAACTTCTTACAAAATTTCAATCTGATGCCCAGCGAGAATGTTATGAAACTTTTCCCCAGGCAACTTGTTTGGAATGTAATTCGAGGGTCTGCAAAAACCCTAACTTCCTTAGATTATATCTCCGAAAATATAGTGATACAGGATTTGAAATTCAAATCCGTGGTTTAGAATGATTTCTTCTCAAATGCATTTTTTTTTTAGCTTTTGAAACTTCGTAGCAAAATATTTATATTGAAAATTCCATGATGACCTATTTTAGATGAAATTCTGGAGCTTGCAAAAACCCTAATTTCCTCAAATCATATCGCCTAAAATGTAGCAAGACAAAATCTGAAATGTGGACCCAAGGTTCATTGCGACTTAGTTTGAAATGATTTTGTTGTTTAGCTTTCTAAAACAACGTAGAAAAAAGTTACAACAAAAATTCCACGATGACCCGTTTTAAGCAGCGAAACCCTAGAATCCAAAGCTCTGATACCAAATGTTATGAAACCAACTCACAAAAATATAGAAAAGATAGATGAATGCCTTAGAAATAAGCCTCTTCGAGGGGGAAACCTCCTTTACATTACACAAATGAAAAATTCTTGGATGATACAAATGAAAAGACCTCCTTTCTATATATAAGAGTCTAAGGGGTCATAATATAATCAAATCTGACATAAAAATAATAATGTAAGGGCACAATAATAATAATAATGGGCTTTTATAGGGCACAATAATAACAATATGGGGACTACATGGGCACAACAATAAAATAAGGGGGTTGTATTAATAACAATAAGGGGTTACACTAGTAGTATAGGGACCTAACACCATTTACCAAGAAGACAACATTCCCATTGTCTATTGTTTTAACCCAGACAGATACATTGTCAAAAAATTTCTCAATTTCTTAGGAACCCAGCTAATGTGTATTGAATTTCTCTTTAAAGTTCTTAAATCTTGAATCATACAACAATGCCCAGTATCTCACTTTAAACTGCTTCTTCTTTATGTATTTGTCATTCTATTTAGCTTATTGTTGCTGGATCATGTGAATATGCTTAAAAGAATCCCGCCTAATCTCATCTAACTTATTGTGTTGCAAGATCCTCTACTGTTTTGCCCCATCAAGGTCTATACCCAAATCTGTTTCCATCTTGAAAGTTCTAATCTGAAATTCAATGGGCTGTAAAACTTGTTTTCCATACACCAATTCATACAGAGAGAAGCCAGTGGTATTTCTCCATGTGATCCTATAGGCCCACAGTGCCTCAAGAAGTTGATCAGACTAATCCTTTTTATGTAATTGCATTGTCTTTGTAAGGATTGTCTCAAACACCTTATTTGTTGATTCCACTTGCCCATTTGCCTGTGGATGGTAAGGGGTGGACTTCTGATGAGTAATCTGATATTTCTGTGCAAATCCCTACATAACCTTTGACACAAACTCAGTACCTTGATTACTAGCTATCTCCATCAGTACCCCAAATCTCACAAAAATATCAGAAATTCTACCACTTATTTCTCTACTTCTCTAGGTAGTGCTCTTGCTTCCACACACTTCATCACATAATCAATACAAACTAAAATATAATTCTTACCTTTGGACATAAGATTTATGGGACCTACAAAATCAAGATCCCACCTCTTGAATGGTTCTATGAGAACTTGTGGCTGCAAGGGAATTTCATCTGATTGAACAGGCTACCCTATTATCTAGCAGCTATCACACTTCCGGGCATACTCGCTTGCATCTTTAAAAAGACTTGGCCAGTAATAACCTGAGCTGAGGAACTTATAGGTTGTCTACTAATCTGCAAAGTGACCTCCACAAGGTTCATCATGACAAGATCTCAAGATATCATACATCTTGTCCTCTCTCATACACCTGCAAATAATCAAATCAGGTCTGGAAAAAAGGATGTCTCATGTTATCTAAGAGTAATTAGCTCTTTTTCTAATAATTATTTTCTTCTGACTAGATGAAAATTAGGGGGGTAACTTCTTGCAACAAGTTAGTTGGCCATATCTGCAAACCAAGGTGTTTTAACAGAGATATAAAATAGATTTCCATTAGGAAAGTTATCATTAATAGGAACATCCTCACTTGCATGGTTAAGCCTAGATAGTAAATCAGCTACCTGATTTTCTTTTCTTGGCTTGTGCAATACCGTGATGTCAAATTCCTGCAGTAGAAACAACCACCTAATAATCCATCCATTAGTGACTTGTTTGTTCATGAGATATCGAATAGCAGAATGATCAATATGTACAAAAGAATTGTAACTAGTGATGTAATGTCTAAACTTGTTAAAACTTAATAGCATAAATTACAGCGATGAATTATTTCTTAGTCACAATGTAATTCATCTCTACAGGAGTTAAATTTTTACTAACAAAATAAATAGCATGGGTTATGAGACTTTCCTTTTGGCCCAATACCACTACTATAGATGAATCAGAGGCATTAATGGAAATATGAAATGGAAATTTCTAATCTGGACCTCTTAAGACAAGTGCTGAACAAAGATTTTCCTTGAGTGTATCAAAAGTAGCTTGACATTCATCATTCCAATGAAATTTAGGTTCGTTAGTTAATAATTTAAACAATGTTGAGGTTATCTTTATAAAATTCTCAACAAACGTTCTGTAGTAGGCCGCATGTCCAAGAAAACTTCACACTCCCTTTTGATTGGTTGGTGGAGGAATTTTTACAATTACTTCGATTTTAGTCAGATCAACTTTAATTCCTGCAGCAGAAACATGATGTCACAAAACAATGCCCTCAGTCATAATCATAAAACACTTTTCATTACTCAATGAAAGATTAGTTTCTCTACATCTCTACAAAACTCTCCTAGGATTATATAAAGCTTCTTCAAAAGTATCACCTGTTACTAAAAAATCATCCATATAGACCTCTACTCAATCATGCAAAAGATTAGAGAAAATATCGGGTATTGCCCCTTTAAATGTGGCTGGTGCGTTACATAAACCAAATGGTAGTACCTTATATGCATAGCTACCCCAGGGACATGTGAATGTTTTCTTCTCTTGGTCCTCTGGATCTATCTTGATTAAATTGTACCCATTGAATCCATCTAGGAAGGAGAACTACTTCTTCCCTGCTAAAGTGTCCAACACTTGGTCTATAAAAGGCAAGGGAAAGTGGTATTTTAATGTAGCTTTGTTGAGTTACCTATAATCCACACACACTCACCATTTACCATTCTTTTTAGGGACAATAACCAATGGGGACCCCACTGGCTATCTGAAATCGGATAGATGAACCCTACATCTAACAATTTATGCAATTCATTTTTTAGAATTTCTCTTAAAGAGGGGTTAATCCTCCTTTGTAGTTGTCTTACAAGTTTGGCACTTCCCTCAATGTAAATATGATGAATGAAAGTATTTAGGTGAATATCTCTCATGTCTATATATTCCCATGCAAATGTATCTGAAGATTATTCTAATGTTTGAATTAATTATTTTGCTTGTTCAAGAGTCAAGGTAGCATTAATATTAAGATTTTTTTTAGGAAAAATTTCAAGTACCTTAGCTCCAAATTCAGTCATTGAATATGCATGAAATACATATAAGAGGGTTAAATGTAATTCAACCATGGTAGTATGCTCATAAGAATTCTGCAAGTTAGAAATGCTATGTATATTATGACTAGACTGCCCTTCTTCATTCTCTAAAAAGTCAGGATTAGAAATATAACAATTTATAAGATTTTCTTCTAAGTTTTTCTTAAGGCTCATGGATTGGGCTATTGTTAAAACTAGTTGGGCACATTCTACATCATGCTCTTGTTCTTCAACTCACTATGTATTTTCTAATCTTAAGAGGCGTTTAGCAGGGGGATACAAATTGATATGCTTTGTTTCAGCCCCGTGAGTGATAGTCATATTCCCTAATCTACACGCTATGCAGGCATCTGTTGTGGCTAACCACGACCTCCCCAATATCAAAGGATGCCCTCCCAATTTATTTTTAAGTTGAAGAACATAAAAGTCTACAGGGTATTCCCAAGAATCCAACGGGATGACAATGTCTTCTAATACCCCCTCTGGCTTTACCTTAGATCTATCTGCTAGTTCTAACATGGTAGGAGCAGATAGTAAGTCAAAGGATCCTATGTGAGATAAATTATCCATGGTCATCACATTGATGACTGCACCTAAATCAATTAAAGTTTTTTTTATTGGATACCCATTGATAAAGGTGGTAACCACAGGGATTCTGGGATCTACATATTTTTCAGTAGCAAATCCGGTGGACATAAGACTTGCAAGTTTTCCACCTACTTGAATTATTGAGGGTTCTTTCTTTTGTCTTCCTGGCTTCTTGGTACATAATTCCCTCACTATTTTGGCATAAATTAGGATATCCTTAATTTATTTCATTAATAGGATGTTAATGCACAAATTTCTTAGTTTAGACACAACATCAATCTCCGGTTGTTTTATTTTCATTTATAACCTCTTTGGAAAAGGAGGCTGGACTACATGGGATGAGGAAGGTTCTTGTGATCATGAAGTGATTTTTTTTGTTGGTTTAGGTATGTTTTCTAATCTAGGTGGTTCCAGAGTGTCTTCCCCTACAACCTCTTCAATTCTATCATGTTGAGTCACCACTTTTCCAGATCAGAGTTTGATTTCCTACAGCGACACAGGAAATACTACAACAAAACGTTGTGATTAGCGTCCCTTTTTTCATCCTCTTTTGCATCTAGAGCCCATTTTTGGTGCTATTTGTGCCCATTTATCAAATATGGTGCAAAACTTGATGCAAAGTTTGCACTGATTTTTTCACCAAGTCTTACACCAATTTTAGCACCAGGTATTGTAATAGGTTTTGCATCAGGTTTTGCACTAGGTTTTACGCCAAGTTTTATGCCAAGTTTTATGCCAAGTCTTGTGCCATTCTTTGCACCATGTTTTCCATCAAGTTTGGCACCTAATTTAGTTTCGCCAACTTTTGTATCATTTATTGCATCCACTTTTTGCGCCTACACTTGCATCAACTTTTTCATCATCTCTTGCATCCTCTTTTGCATCATTTTTTAAATCATTTTTTGCATCCATTTTTACATCATTTTTTGCATCCCCTTTGCATCAAGATTTGCCTCAGGTTTTGTGTCTCATATTGCATCTACTTTTGCATCATATTTTTCATCCATTGTTGCACCCATGTTTACGTCCACTTTTGCATCCCTTTTTGCATATTATTTTTCTTCTTCATTTGCTTCCTTTTTTGCATCTATCATTACGTCCACCTTTGTTGTGACACTATTTGTATCATGTTTTGTACTTACTATTATACTCAGATTTTCTTCCAATTTTGCATTCATTTTTGCATCAATATGTTGCATCTATTTTTGCATCCACTCTTGTGTTGGTTTTTGCATCTCAATTTGTATATTCTTTTGCATCTACTTCCACTGCATCCATATTTTTCATCCAATTTTGTTTCTATTGTTGAACCCATGTTTACATCCACTTTTTCATCCCTTATTGCATCGTCTTGCATCCAATTTTGCATCTTTTTTTGTGTTTTTTATTACATCCACTTTCTCATCCACTTTTGTTGTGCCATATCTTGTGCCTCTCATTGAAACACACATTTTCTTCCAATTTTAATCCACATTTGCATCCTATTTTGTGTCAAAGTTTGCATCAAATAATTTTTATGTTTTTTGCATCCCATTTTGCATCTACTTTTACATCCACTTTTGATGTGTCCAATTTTGAATCTAATTTTGTGTCCACTATTGCGCCAATGTTTGGTCCATGTTTACATCCATTTTTTAATCCAATTTTTCCTCCTTTTTGCATCCAAGTTTGTGTCTTTTTTGGTTCATTATTGTATCCCCATTTATTTCACAACAATTCATGTTAATTTTTATGCCTACTATTACACCCATGTTTTCTTCCACTTTTTCATCCATGTTTGCATCAACTATTGCATCTAATTTTTCATCCATTTTTGTGTCAATTTTTTTTGTCTTGTTTTGCATCTACTTATGTTGTGCCCACTCTTCATCCAATTTTACGTCTATTGTTGCCCCCATTTTTTTTTTTTACTTTTGCATCCATTTTCCAACACATTCTTTTTTTGCATTAATGATATTTCTTATGACATTAACAATTATGAACAACTGATGAAAATGTCAATAATTATGATGATGATGATAATGATGACAATGACAATGACATGAATTGTGATTATTATGATAATTAAAATGATGATAAAGATGATGGGGGTTATAATGGCAATGATGATGGTGATGCTAGGACCTTGGACAATCTTCCCAATTTTTAAATGTTGTCATGGTCATGGTCATAATCATTATCTTTAGAGTCATCTTCCAAGTCATCATCATTTGATCATCATTATCATTATTTTCATCTTGGTCATCATCAACAACAATAATGGCATGAATGATGATTATGATGTTCATGACGAAGTTGACAACAATGATGATAGAAATTACATTAATTATGATGATGGGGATGATGAAGATTACAATGACGCTGATAATGGTAGTGAATTACAAGTGTAATATTAGTTGGATCTTCAATATATCTTAAGCCATATTTTCATTTTATTTTTAGTACTATTAAATGTTATTATGTCCTACCTCATTTTATTGTTAGGATTGTAATAAAAGTATCCATTTTTCTATAGAATTAGTACTAACATGTAATATTGATTTTCTTTTTTCCAGAACGCTATAGGTAATGACCATGAAGATGATGATATAGACTATGTTTATATTACATCATATATCAGAGATGATGATGATTAGGATGGCAATGGCATTGGTGATGATTATGTGGATGATATTATCAGGATGGTCAGGTTGATGATCATGGAAATGGTCATGAGGATGAGATTCACTATGATTTTCGTGGTGCTAGCTAGCCATGCATTATTTTTTATATTTAGTTGGATGTCTTAATATGGTAATCATACATTTGAATTTTAGTTTATTTAAATAATGATGATGATACTATCGGTACTATCTTGTTACCTTATGAATATGTTGAAAATTGTTTACAAACCTTTTATGAAGAATTATCATGTATGATGAGATTCCTATTTTTTTATGGATGTTGTGAATTTACCTTAGCATAATGATATCTATGAAACATTTTTATTTGGTAATCTTACATTGACTTTTAGTTGATTTGATTAAATATGATGATGATATTATCATTTTTATCTTGTTATTTTATGTATATATTAAAAATTATCAACATTATTTTGATGGAGAATTATTATGTATGATGATATTACTATCTTTTGATGGATGTTGTGAATTTACATTAACATAATGGTGTTCATGAAATATTTTGATATGATAATCAGACATTTGAATCTTAGTTGATTTAATTAAAGATGATGAGGATATTATTAGTATTACCTTGTTACTTTATATATGTGTTGAAACATGTCAATGTTTTTTTATGGAGAATGATTATGTATGATGATATTACTATTTTTGGATCTAATGTTGTGAATTTTCCTTGGAGTAATGATATCTACGATAAATGTTGATTTAGTAGTAATATATGTATATTGAAAATTGTCAATGATTTTTTGATGGAGAACTGTTGTATATGAGGATACTGCTATATTTTTTATGAATGTTGTCAGTTACCCCTAAATTTGTTTACAAATACTAAGTTATGAATTTGAATTGTGATATATTCTTAAATGTGTTATACATGAAAATACCTCCCGATCATCTTGGAGGAGAATAGTATGATGTTGGTTGAAATACCCCTTTCTCCTAAACTATATAAGCCTATAATACAAGTTATGTACCTTGAGGACCATGGTATCCTAGTCTATAATAAGTTGTCCCCTTCATCTAACTTTTGTTACCAAAATGCTCACATTAGAGGAATTTTCAACTCAAAAAATAACCACCTAAGAAAAAATTAAGGAACTAATAAAATAATACCATGGAGACAATTTTTTAATATCTCATTTTTATTATTCTTTTACCAAAATTACCCAAATAAATGTCACATTTATCAAAATCACTGTATATTATATTTTATATTTAAATTAATATATTAGGCACAAGATTTAATAAAAATTAAATTAAAAAAGTGAATTTAATATAAAAAAACAAATTCAAAATTTAAAGGAAATTTAAATTTAAATTTAAATTACCCAAATAAACGTCACTTTTATAAAAAATAACTGTCTACATGTATTTTATATTGAAATTAATTTATTAACACAAGATTTAAGAAAATTTAAATTTAAAAGGAAAATTTAAAATATAAATTTAAGATACTCAAATAAATGCACTTTTATCAAAATAACCATATATTTATATTTTATATTTAAATTAATTTATCAATAGAAGATTTAATAAAATTTAAATTAAGAAAGTAAATTTAAAATTTAAATTAAATTTAGGATTTAGGATTTTATATTTAAATTTTTTTATTTAACACGCCATGATGTACCTTCATTAAAAATATTCTAGATATTCTAACTTTTATAGATTAAGATATTAATTTTATTTTTAATATTTAATATAATTTTGGGTCACTTGGGCAGATAAATTAGGTAAGTTATATTATTAAAAAAAAATCCACTGCATAATCACCCTATATGTCTTTTAAATTTAAAGGATTTTGATTGGCTTACACATTATGACATGAACATTCAATGTTAACATTTTAAAATGAAAATTCCTCTAAAGCGAAGGAAAAAAGCTCGTGTTAACTAGAATTTGACACTCTTGTTCACTTTTGGAAATTCATATGGTGGAATGTGATCTCTTTATCCTCATCTGTAGATTTTTCCTAAAAAATAAAAGTATACAAAAGTGGGAAAGAGCCATAAAGCATGGGGAAGCTTTTTCCTAAGCACAAAACCATATAAAAAGTGGAAAATGCCATTTTTATATGAGGAAACATTATTCACCTAAAAGCTTTTGCTAAAATTTAAATAATGAGGAATTTGGGAAATCTTCATAGCCTTCACTTTCCTATATATTGGATGCTTGGCCATTGAGGAAACGAAGGGAATTCATGTATTGTCATGCTGCTGAAATCTATATTGAGAGGGGGAGTTTTGGAGCTAGGAGTTGTTCATTCTTTACTTATCCTATTTAACTAATGAATGTATGGGATTTTCGGTTTATATTTTATTTATTAGTCAGTAATTTTATATGTTTATGATGCAGGAGCATCCAGCTTTGAGGAGACATAAAGTGGTTGACAGTCTCATGAAGAGACCGGAACACACAGTCGTTTATTTTAATTGGACAAGTGTTGGGCTTGTCAGTTACGTGACTTTATTTTACTTGTTTTATTTTATTTTATCTGTCTGAAGGTTGATAGGATTAGGATAATTATAGTGGTGCACTGTTACTTTTTAATAGGAATTAGTAACAGGAAAATAATTGATTAGTTTCTTTAAGAACATTACATTAGTTAAGGAGAGTTAAAAAAACTGATAAACAATTAACTTTCTGTTGGGGCAATTTCCTCAAAGAACAGTTATGTTTCATAAAGATAAAAACAGGAAGATAGTCATTGTACGGGATTCCCTCTCAGACGAGAAAAGAAAGAAAATACAGTCATTCCTAAAGAAGACATTATTGTTCTTACTTACTTTTAATCATCACTGTAATAATTGATTTCATGCATCCTAATATAGTTTTCCTGTACGAGTAAATGATATTGAATTACGAGACAGATAAAGTTACAGGTGAAGCAAACGTGACAAGCAGAATACTTTTCGACGGAGAATATAACCTGTTGCGTACACCAGCCAACACACAGACAAAATCATAAGAGTAGCGGACGCCAACAATAAAATCATTTTCAGACACAGAAAGTAAAGACTGTGCATGCGAATAGAAAACCACAGAACATTCCAAAAACCGGCATATTATTAAAATCCCAGAATACAAGAACAGAACCCAAACCCCGAAAGGGAAATTCGAATAGATAATGATACAAGCAAACAGAGGTCAAAGAATTTGCATAGTCATAAGATATCAAGCGTAACCAACGCGACTGAGCGTTCCATTAAACAAATAATACAGTACAGAACGAGGGTTTCGAAATTCCGAAAACCCATTCCACCAAACGACGGAACAATGACATATCAGGCGAGGGTTTATTATCAGCAGAGGCCCAAGCCACCAGACGGAAGACCAACAGACCAATTATTTGCATTACAGAGTGGGAAACTCAAAATAAAGACCAGCGTACAGGAAAATAGGACTCTTCCATCAAAAGGAAGGAACCCAACAAAAGTTTCAACGTCTAGACGACAACCAAAACCAGACGGAGTCTACAGAACCAACAAATACAGACAGATATGGAAGGACGCTACCCGTAGAACGAAGACTGGTAAATACCAGTGATTGCCGAGACAATGAAGAGCACCGAGCCACGCCTACCAACAGTGCCAAGCACCTACAGACAAGAAGGATGGATTAATATGGAACTACAGACATAAATAAAAGACTAACAACTAATAATCGAAAGAGATTGAGATAAGAAATTACCTGGTACCGAGGAGACCGGTTGGGGTAACGAGTAACCAACAAAACCTAAAGACCAGTGGCAACAGACGTTAGAACTGGAGAAAGGAAGAATCAAGCAGTTTAAAAGGAACAAGAAAATACCTTGAAGCCGAGGCCGAAGCATGGGAACCTGAAGGGCGAACTGTAACGAAACAATTGCAATGATTAAACATCAGAGATAACACGGAGCAGACAAAACCTATATTCAAAGAACAAGAGAACAAAACCGTAACTGTATAGGCCGAGGGATTCCTTGCAAGCGATTGAATCCTGCCTCCATGACGTTAGAGAACCAGGGATATCCATAAAAGAACCGTGTTGACCATCAGAATCACAGAGGAACAAAACCCCCACAGAGTCGAGTGGAGTCGAATAATGAAAAGTGCACAGTGACAAATGACGGGTTGACAAAGGGTTTGAGTTCATATAGGAACAAACCGGCAAATGGAGGTTACCAACCGAGAAAACAAGTCACAACCCTAACCCACAGACCGATGCAAGTACCAGCGTAATAAAGTCAACATTAAACGTGTGCAGGACGCCAAGTCCTGTCAATAGGAGATATTTCAAAAACGGCGGGAGGCCATCATAAGTGGTGTCGGAGCTAGTTTCTTGAGATTAGAACAAATGGAACAGGTAGAAGGTGAAGGTGAAGGAAGAGGAAGAGGAAAAGGAAGAGGAAGAGGAAGAGGACGAATAGTCCATAGGGTAGTAGATGAAGGACTTCGAGAGGAGATACGAGTTTTACGTGAAAGATTAGCAGTGGTAGAGGTTGGGGGAAGAAGAAACCCAGTAGACAACAGTGATGAAGAAGTAGCTGAATCAGAGGAGGATGAGTATGAAGGAGTGACACCGGAACTAAGATTATTGAAGTCAGTTTTGCTGTCCAGTCATAAGCCAAGGCATGAGTTACCTACCTATGACGGGAGTTTGTCTGCAGATGTGTTGTTAGATTGGCTGAGTGAAGTCAATAAATTTTTTGAGTTTGAGGAGACCAGTGAGGACAAACAAGTGAAGTTTGCCGCCACCAAGCTGAAAGGACATGCGTCCTTATGGTGGGACAGCGTTCAGGCAGAAAGGAAGAGACTAAACAAACAGCCTATTAAGAAGTGGGCCAGAATGGAAGAAAAGCTGAAGGAGAAGTTCCTACCGAAAGATTATCAGATCATGTTGTACAGGCAGGTACAGAACTTGAAACAAAGAGGAATGACTGTTAGGGAGTTTACGGAGGAATTTTACAAGTTGAATTTGCGAGCAGGGGATGTGGAAGATACCTCAGAGAAAACAACCAGATTTGTAAATGGCTTGAGAGGGGAGATTTTGGATGAAATTGGAATTCTTTCGCCTCAAACATTGGATGAAGCCTATCAGTTTGCACTGAAGGCAGAGGAAAAGATAAACAGGAAACAAAACACCAGGAGAGGAGGTGGTTCTGGCAGAGGAAAAGGCAAAGTTTATGGCAGAGGTAGAGGTGCAAGCCCAAATGAGGAAGGCAGCAGTTCCAAATCTGTTGGCGCAACAGATAAGGACAACAACAACAGGGAAGGATGACCAACTCAGAGAGGACGAGGATTTGGTCGAGGCAGGGGAACTGTCCAAGTTTACCGTTGTCACAAAATGGGAC